>OZ018317.1:120531163-120749808 GCA_963969495.1 Ceratothoa steindachneri
TTTAAATTAAATAAATAAATTTTTATCTTTCCTCCGTCGCGGCATTCAACCCTTTCAAGTTTTTTGTTTGCTAAATATAATTTTCTTTTTTTTTTAATTATAATTTATAATCTATATCATTTCATTTTTGTTTGGTTATTTTTGGTGTTGGGCACTTCGCCTCTTTTTCTTCAATTTTTATTATAATTAGATGGTTGTGTTATTCTTTTTTATGTATATATTCCAATTTGGTTTTCTCGGGAGGTGTTTCTTCCACACGGGAATAGGGCTTGCCTGCTGGTGCGTCCTCTAACTGCTCTCGGAATGTCTAGGTTGAGGTTCAGGTTCGGAAGTATCTCTTCTTCAATCTTGTCCCAGGTCTTAGTCCCTAGCCTTTGGAGTTCCATATTCAGTGGATTAAGACCTGCTCTTGCGTGCATATCTGTTTGTTGAATATGGTCTATCCTTTGTGCTCCAGCTATAAGCATGGCTACTTTGTTCTGCACTCTCTGCATTTGTCTGAGAGATGTGGAACTCGCATCTTGAATGACCACTGCCAGGTACACTACGGTCGATCTTACCAGAGCAGTGTATAGCTTCTTAAGATTTTTGGAACTGATGCTTTTAAATCTATACAGTTTTCCGAGCTGTATTTTGGATAGGGAGATTCTGCTGTTAATGTGCACTTTGTATACTTTTGATGTTAAACGCAGACCTAGAACTCTGTCTTCATTTCCGTACAGGTACATTTCGCCGTCCACTAAGACATCAACACGTTTTTGGAAGTTTATTGGAAGGATCTTTAACTTTCGGTGGTTGGTCTTGATTTTCCACTTTCGTTCGTATCGACTAATGTCATAGATTTCGATGGCTGTCTGACTTTCTTGAAATCAAGCATGTTTGTAGTAACTGGGGATGATCTGTGTAATATCGTATGCAAACTGCAGGTACATCACGTCCCCCCATCCTACTGGATCAGGTAAGTCCAGTGTGTACACAAGGTACAACAGCGGACTCAGACAGCCACCTTGTGGAACACACGCCTCAAGTTCGAACTTCCCGTAAGGGGCGCGGCGATTTGCTATCCTGGCAACCGTGCTGACGGGACTCAGCGCCCCTTTCGGCCCCAGCGTAGCCTATTCTCCTTCTTTCAAACAACCTGTATTTCTTCCTTACTTCCTCACTTCCCCTACAACTAACTCTCCCACAACTTTCTCCGGTCGGCCTCTATTTTCACAGGGTAGATGTCGACCTTCTTCACAGCCAACTATCTCAGATCGGAGCTGAGGGGGGAGGGGAAAATGTTGCTAACCCCTGAGCTCTGGTTTGAGATGGTGGGTTTTTAACAACTTGCTTCATCCCCACCCATACCTTCCTCACATCCCTTTTCCTTCTCTCTTCACACTCTATCAATTTTACGCCGTGAGCAAAGTGGAGCCGCCATGCTGAGGGACCGCCAGGCCACCAGGCGGAAGGGGGTGTTTTAAATAGCGGCACCTGGCTCTGCTAGGCCTGTACGCACCCCTTGCAGGGCGGGCTACTGGGAGGGGTGATGAGCGTGTGCATCCCGTGAGGAAATTAGGGTCCCCATGCCCGATGATGGAAATTTTAAAAAACTTCCCCTTTCCCCTCACAATCTTTGGAGCGGCCTTCTGGCAGCTCCACAGAAAAAAATGGAGGTTCCCCCCTGTGCTTGCGCAGGGAACCCTCCAAATTTCTCTGACCAGAGAGGAGGCTTACTCCTCTCCTTTGCCTACGGGTGTAGAAGACTCCCCCTCAGCCCCTTGTCTGGAGGTGCCCGACAAGGGGACTGCCAAGAAAGCCAGGAGGCAGCCCATAGCCGACCACTCCCCATGGAAGTGGCTCGATAGGGAAAACCCTCTTAGGGGGGAGAGGAAAGCCAGGCCCCTTCGGTTGCTTCCCTTAAAAGACCTACTGGAAAGAATATTGAATTTGCCGAGGTCAAGGCGTGTCCCTCCCCAAAATTGACTTGTGACAGCGCTCCAATGGGGCCTGTGATGTACTGGGGGGGTATGGCCAACTGGAAGCTTCCCCTGAGATAGACATGGTCCTTAAGGCAACCCAGCCTCAGAAGGTAGGGCGATACTGTATCATGGAGACTCTCCACACGATGGGGGGGAGGGAACACCTCCCAATGTTTATATCTGAATTTTTGAGCGGTCTTCGATTCCGCGTACGGGTGGAGGGAGCCCTCTCCGGCTCAATGGAGCAGAAAGAGGTTGTCCCGCAGGGAAGTGTACTCAATGTCACACTCTTTGCCCTGAGCATCAAGGGCATCACCTCGGTGCTGCAGGAAGATGTTCTCACTACGCTCTACGTGGACGACCTTTCGATTTCTTTTGGTGGAGCCCAGATGCCAACTCTGGAGCGTCGACTCCAACAGGTATTGAACCGCGTCTCTCGCTATGCCAAAGCGCACAGGTTTTGGTTTTCTTTGGCCAAGACTAATGTGATTTACTTCTGCCGCCATCCACGGCTCCACCCCGATCTAGATTTTTTTCTTAATGGGGTGCGCCTGTAAGTGTTTGAATCGCACCGTTTCCTTGGTCTTGTATTTGACTGACGCCTCACCTGGGAAGCTCATTCGCAGCCTTAGACTCTCTTTTACCCGCGCCATGGATATTCTTCGTTCCGTAACGTTCAGCGCTTGGGGTGTTGATAGGGCTACTGCCTTACTTTTTATCGATCCTTTGTCTGTTGGAAGCTCGACTACGAATGTGAGTTTTATGCATCCACAGCCAAGCTTCTATTGCGGAAGGTGGACTCGATCCATCACAACGGCCTTCGTTTCTCGACCGGTGCCTTCCCCTCTTCCCCTATTGAGAGCCTGCTTGTCGATGCCGGAGAGATGCTATTATCTATGCGCCGTGTACAGTGCATTACTCGCCTGTACGCACGAGCGCAGCGTCTTCCTTTCTCCAACGGCTCTCAAAGCATCCGCAGGTGATCTCGACGATTCCTATCTTGCTGAGAGACGACAGTCATACCCTAAGCCCTTTGGGTTTAGGGCTAGGAAACTCCTTTTTGAGAGCTAGATATAGCTCTCAGGATGCTACCCTGGAGGGTAGCACCGTTTGCTACTTGTCGCCACACCTCTGCTTATAAAGCTTGTACAGCGCCGGGAGTATTACGTTCGGCCTTTTTGGAGCACATCTCGTGTCACGCTGGAACCATCCCAGTGTATATGGATGGCTCCAAGTCCCAAGAGGGGGTTGGCTTTCACGCCGTATCCCCTCTGTTTGAAGTCAGCGGGGCGCTGCGTCTGTCTTCACGGCCGAGCTGGTGGCAATACACCACTCGGTACCGGTGATTACGCGACGTGCCCGGTTCAGAGACCGGATCGGGATTTATAGCGACTCACAGAGCGCCATGAATGCTCTCGGGGCATTGGAATCTCCGCATCCTCTGGTCCGTGATATCCGTGATGCCACGGTTTTAGTGTCCTGGGTGCATGTCGAGATTTTCTTCTGCTGGGTTCTTGGACATGTAGGATTTTCGGAGAATGAGCGCGCCGATTACGGTGCCAAAGTGTCCGCAAGGACCAGGCGATCTGAACAGCGTTTCGCTTTTCCAGACACAGACTACATGGCAGTAATACGGGTATCTCTTCTGACTGCTTGTCAAAGAAGATGGGAGACGGTCGAAGGGAACTTAAATTTGCGTGCCATTGCGCCGCGACTGTTCCCATGGACCTATCCTCCAATGCCGCGACGGCTTCAGGTCGCTTTCTGTCGTCTCCGAATCGGGCATACTAGTGTGACGCATCACCATTTAGTGGAGCGCTCGCCTGCGCCCTATTCTGACGACTGCGTCGTCCCCCAGACTGTTCGTCGCATTCTTGTCGAATGTCCCCGTCTGAGTGATCTTCGCGCACGTTACCTCTCCCGGTACCGGTATGAGCGGGGTCGCTCCTGCCTGTCCCTTGTACACGGGACGAGTGCATGTACATTGACCGGTGGATTTGTAGACTTTTGAGGGAGAGCCCGGCCTTCCATTTTATTTAACTACTTTTCTTTTGTTTTCTTTATAGGTCGCACGTTCCTGCGCCTGGGGTACCTCCCCTCGATGCAGGAGCTTGCTTCCTGCTCCGTACCTTTTCCTTTTTTTTATCTTTTGTGTTTTGTTATTTGTGTTTGTTTTTTGAATCTTATTTTATAGTAGCCTAGTACTAGGCTGTTTTTAATACGGCGACTCATGCCCAAGTAGGCAGTCGCCAGATCAGCTCTTAAAATAAAAAAAACAACAACAACTCAAGTTTGAACTCTGGTCCTCTGTAGCCCTCGATCGAAATTTGGGCTTTTCTGTGCATGATTTAGTCACAGAGGGCCCTTTCCAGTACTGGTTTTTGCTGGAGGCCTAAGATCTTGTATTGTAGACCTCTTAGCCAAACCTTATGGAAGGCCTTTTGTACATCTCGCATCCCTACGTCTACGTATTTCCTCTCAGCTTTACAGGAGGCGATCTTTTCGGTCAGAAAGGCAAGGGCTGTGTCAGTACCCCTTCTCTTGCGGAACCGGTGTTGCTGAGGGCTGTGAGCTTCCAGCTCAGTCAGCTGGTCTTGTAACATGTTGGTTAGAAGCTTTTCGTAGACTTTGCCTATAATCTCCATGAGGGATATTGGCCTGTACTCCACCAGTTGATCGGCTTCCTCCCTTTAGCTATGAGGATTTTTCCATCTTGAAACCGTCGGGGAAGTAGCCCGTATTCAGGGAAGCATTGTAGATGTTCGTGATTACCTAAATGATCTGCCGGGGGGGCATGCACCAAATTATTTTTAGTGATGCCCGTCCAGCCTGGTGCCTTTTGTTTATAGGTTTTTATGACTGCCATAACCTCTTCAGGTGTAGTTGGTCGGCCATGGTCTGCCAAAACCCCCCCTTCATCGACATAGGCATTGGGTACGTGCGATGCACAATTTGATTAAGATCTTCAATCAGTTGGCCTTCGAATTCCTGGTCGAATTCCTCATTGTCTTCTGTTGCTATCGTGAATACATCTTTTCAGAATGTGCGGAATCTCTCTTCCAAAACCGCGGGCCTTCCAAGTATTCATCGCCATCCTTAATGCCGGTCTTTTCTCTACTTGGAAGACCTTTTAACTTGTTCACAAGTCGCCAGAACACATCGGGTCTCACCTCGCTCTCTTCTTGTTCAATCAGGCTGTCCTAGATCTCAGCCTGTTTCTGGTTAATAGCCTGCTTTAGTTCTTCACTCAGGCGTCGTAGCAGCGAGCTTATTTCCCGATTTGTACATTTTTTCTTGATTTCTTCATACACCTCCCTGTGCACTTTAGCGATCTCTCTCATTTCCTTGGTCCATCTTGGTTGTGGGAGAGTTTTGTACCTCTTCATCGGTACACTCTCTCAATCCGCCTCGATGATGTGGGCAGTTATCTTTTCCAGTTCCTTGTCGATCCTCTTTAGCCTTGCTCCGTTTAGGTCCACTGGTTAAAATCTAGCAAGGATTTCCTTGTAGCGTTCGCAGTTGACCGAAGCATAGCTTTTGCGAAGAGGGATTGGAAGCTGGATTGGGGCGAGCGAAATGGTCGTCAAGATTGCTATGTGATCGCTGGCGACTGTTGGGCCTGACTCACTACGGTAATTGAAGGGTAAGCCATCGCTTATCATGATTATGTCGGGCTTTGTTGCTGCCAGAACGATGATATATGTCGGAAAATCCGGACCTTTCTGCTGGATGTTTTTCCTTCACATAATCATTTCCAAGTTATGGCCTCTTTCATTCGTGTTACCAGAGCCAGCCGTTCAGCATCTGGCATTGATGTCGCCCCCCAAAGAATACAATTCTGCCGTTACCAAACAGCGTGTAGAAGCTTGTGAGAGGAATGTACCTTCGTCGAGGTGGTTGATATTCCGCCGCGATTATGAGCTTGCCTATTAGAGTGTGCAGCTCTACCGCTACGAAGGACTCGTCCAGATCCGGAAGGTGTCTGAACGAGAGATACCTTCTGACGGCAACGGCAGCACCGTCGTACCTCTCCTGAGAATCATTTTTCAAGACCACTATGTAGCCTGGTATATTTAACTGCCTGTTGGTCGTATCGATACCATGCTTCGTGATTAGTATGATGTCGGGATCAAGCACACGGAATATGTTTCCGTATGCCGTGGCTCTTCCCTCTCATACATTCACGTTGAGGGGGTCAAGATCCTTAACCTGTTATTCTGGTTTTTCATTCTCTGTTCTGGCTTAGGTGGATGTCTTAGTGTTTACGGGTTTTCGATTTGCCTTGCCCGTTTCTTTTCTTCTTGTACTCTGCTGAGGACAGTTCCACAAATGTTTCTGGGTGGAAGGCGATGTTTTGGTTAAACAGTGCCTCCTCAACCGTTTCCTAGTCGCATTGATCGTCGAAGTCCCATTTGTAGAACTTCTTTTTCATCCCCACACAGCTTTTATTCGTGTCCCAGTCCTTTGGGAAGAGGAACTGCTCCGTGGCGTAGATGTTGAGGTTTATTCTGTCAGCATCAATTTTCTTATTATTTTTTCTTTTCCCTTTTTTTGGTTTCACCTCACATACGGAGCCCTCTGACTGAGTCCAAGGTGTCCGTGGTATCGGAGGACTCAGTTTCTCTTTCCACACATTGTGTAATTGTCTGGGCTGCCTTAGCGGCAGCCTCCCTCTTTTTTTTTTGCCTTGATCCTTGGATCTGGCCGTTTGACTTCATTATTGCTTTTCTTTTGCGTCTCCTGACTTTTACCCGTCATTTGTTTGGGAGCCATCTGCAATTGGAGTACGTCTCTTGCTGGTGGATTATCAGGAAACCACATCTCGCTCATCCCGTTTTTAGCGAGCATCTGGTTGAGCTCCTTTGCAAAAGTTCCCGGGTTTGTAAGGTTTCTGACATGTGCATACAGGATGCATGTCAGGATTTTGGTAGAATTTTAATTTTCTAGCCTTAATTATGTTTTCTTGACCTCCGTCTCCGTAAGGACTGTCTTCGCTGCTTGATAGTATGTTGTATTTTGCTTTCTGGTCTGCTCTTCTTTCTTTTATTGGACTTTCTTCTTAATTAGTTCCTTTTTTAGAGGGTAGGCCATAGCCATGGAGCGGTGTCCTTGACCGCAGTTGGCGCACTACTCCCTCGGACTACTAAAATTCTTCAATAGTGCCCCACCTCACTGCACCTTGAGCAGATCTCCTGTGGTTCGGGGGAAATCTTTTGTCACGTGGCTTTTCATCTTGTAACAGCGGAAGCAGAATTGTATGGGACTAAATTCTTCTCTTTCTATCTGCTCCCCGCTGATTTTAGCATTGAATAAATAGGGAGTCCATTTTCTTTTGCCTTTTGAGCCATCGTTGTGTCCGCAAAGATTACCTTGAATACATGTGCGTACTCTGTATTTTCTTTTTTTGTTCCAGAATTTGATTATTTTTGTAACCTTGGCCAATGGTTGGTTTCCTGCGATTTCCTCCTTTATTTGATCCTTGGAGTGTTGCCCAAACCAATGATCTAGTCTCCTGCATACGACACTCCTGTGCGTCTGTATCTGCGGCGGGATTGCTGGTTGGAGACCTATTTCGCGGAGTGTCTCTACTGCCTCTTCCTTCGTTATTCTCTCCACATCTTTTTCTTTCTCGCAGATCGCCACATAACCTGTGGGGACCTCGCGAAGACGGAGCATAGCGTTCTTCAGTTTCCCGAAGACCACTTCGAAGACCTTCTCTCGACTGGGCCTGCTACTTCAACTGATGGTGCGCAGCGGAATCCGAGTGGTTCCGTTGGGCTCCATTTTTCCCTGGGGGGAGGGGGATGGCCCCCTGGGTTGAATTTCCCCTTGTCCTTTAGCTGATGATTTTACTTCTTAGTAATTATTTCAAGTGTTTCTTCCTTATTGTAGAATTCTAGTCTTTTTGTAGAGTTCTTTATGGGGGCAACCCCCCCTCCCCATTGCAAGAGAGCTTCAGCGAACATGAACTGCGGAATGGGATGGTTGAATGATGATGGTTGAACCTGGGAAGGCCCCTCAGACGGGTGAAATGTGGTGGACTTAATGATGGGTGGTGATCGAATCAACTACCACCACCCGGGGGTGCCGCCCCGTCTAGGGTTTGGTTATCGATGCTGCTTCCAACTTACATAGGGACGGTTGCAAGTCTATCTGTGGTCTTGGCCGGAAACTACCCTTAGAGATTAGAGCGAGCTCTTCCCCAAAGCTTTCAGCATTGCCTCGTAACCGGGTGGTCTCTTCCGTAGAGTTCCACAGTGGGCTAATCCTCAAACCTGCCTTCCTTTACGTCTCCAATTATGTCTATCAAAGTGGACCGACATAGATGGAGCGAGACTAGATAAATGGCAGTTCAGTTCACTTCAGCCCACCTGCCCTGGGGGAGGGAAGACTTAGCAAGACATGGGTCGGCTATACGTGGCTCCGTACAAAATAGATCTTGTATTCCCCGTAGGGAAAAAGTAAAATTCGTTGACGATTTCTTGACGGTCTCTCCTTCGACTTTTCCTCCTTTGCCGACTGTGAACTTCTCGTTGAGCGTAATATTCTTAAAGATTTCTTCCAAGTTGAATGAAAGATGATGGTATACTCAATTCAGTAGATGATGGGATAGTAGTAGATAAAAGTGGTGAAATTTAAAGTGGGAAGGGGGTATTTTTCCCTAGTAGGAGGGCATCACATTATATTCTTTATTTTGATTTTTTTCCTTTTTGTCTTGTTTGTTGTATGCAGTTGTTTTCTATGTTCGTTTCTGTTTGTGTAGTTAGCGTGTTATTATTGTTAGTGTCTCCATTCTTGTTTACTTATTTTTTGGTTAGATTCTTGAGCATTCCAGCCTTTAATAGCTGTTAGCTCAGCAATTTACATGCGTTGTTTTAATGTTATGTTATTTGGTCTCTCTGTTTTTTGTTTCGGTTGAACTGTGTTAGTTTTTTGTGTTCCTGTTAAGTGTATATTGATGCAATGTTTTCCTGTGAGCAGAACTTAGACTTGGGAACTGGTTACGACGTAACCAGTTCCCTGTAATTCCAGAATGACATCGTTCGTAAGAGTTAACCAGACCCTTCTTCCTAATTTCTGGGTGAAGATGTTAATGGGCTCCAGTTTTTTCCTTGTATGGAGATCTCTCTGCCGATGTATGTCACGCCTTCTGGCTTTATTAATTAGTAGGGATGCGGAGTTCTGTACTCGTTGCAGTTTGCTCATTGAGGTCTTGTTGGCCACTTGATTCAATACTGTGGGGTAGATTTGCTTACCCCGGACGTACATCAGGTATATTTTCCTAATGTTGGCCGAGCTAAGATCTATAAACCTGTATAACTTAGAAATTACTCTCTTTGCTAGGTTCCGCCTTTCCGTGTAGTGTCTCGTGTATCCGTGGTCGGAGATCTTTAGGCCCAGGACAATGCCTTTGGCGGAGTAGCCGTATCTCCTCCCATCGATGATGATGGGCCACGTCAACGTGCGGCTCAGTGGGACGATTTTGAACTTGTCCCTATTAGTTCTTATCTTCCAGCGTCTCTCGTACTGGTTGATGTTGTTTATTTCTGCTATTTCACGCATTGCCTGATCCCTCGATTTCTTCACCGGGCACGGGACGTTCTGGGTGACGTCATCTGCAAATTGCAGATTTATCGTGTTCCTGTGCACCGGTGTTGGGAGGTCGATGGTAAAGACCAAAGTAAAACAGTGGACTCAGGCAACTTTCCTGTGGAACGCCCGCCTTCAGTTCAAATTCGGGTCCTCTGTACCCTTCGATCATGAGACATGCCCTTCTGTCCATGGCTAAGTCACAAAGGATCCTTTCCAGGATTGGGTCCAGCTGGAGGTTCAGGATCTTGTATTGAAGTCCTTCCAGCCAGACTTTATCGAAGGCCTTCTGCACGCCCCTCAATACAATGTCTAAGTACCTATTCGCTCGGCAAAAGGCTACTTTTTCTTTCAGGAACGCTAGGGCTGAATCTGTGCTCTTTTTTTGGCGGAACCCGTGTTGTTGGGGGTTATGCGCTCCTAACTCGCTCAGTTGAGCTTGTAGCCTATTAGCTAGGATCTTTTCAAAGATCTTGCCGAGCATCTCCAGAAGAGATATCGGGCCATAGTTAGCCACCTGGTATGAAGATGATTGTAGCTATTTTGTACCCGTCAGGAAAGTAGCCTGTATTCAGGGCGGCATTCATGGTATTAACCAATCCCTGAATGATTTGCCTCGGGGCATTTACGAGGTTGGTTTTCGTGATCCCAGACCAGCCTGGTGCCCTTTGCTTGAAGGACCTTATGGTGTTCATAGTCTTTTCGAAAATTATTGGGCACCCGTGGCCAACCATTTCTCTTTCCTGAGATACTTGCGGGTGTGGGTGGGTTTTATGTATCACTGTGCCGAGGTCCTTGAGCAGTTGTTCTTCGAATTCCTGTTGGAGTCTTCGTTCTCCTCAGGGGGTTATAGCGAAAATCTTTTTCCAGTGTGTATTGAATCTTTTTTTGAGAGACTCTGGATCCTCAATTATTTCATCTCCATCTTTTATTAGTGTTTTGGCTTTGGTGGGCAGTCCCCTAAGCCTTAGGATGCTATTCCCAAAACTTACTGGACTGTCCTCCCTGTCCAGCCTACCAATAATGTTATTCCAGATTTTCTTCTGCTTCTCTATGATTGTGTATTTTAGTTCCTCGCTTAGTCGTCTCATTCTGGCTGTCTTTTCCCGATTTGGGCCTGTCCTGCCTATTTCTTCGAAGATTCTCCTATGTCCCCGAGCGAGCGATATCCCTCATCTCGTTCGTTCACCTAGGTTGTGGGAGCATTTTATAAAACGATTTTTAAGGGGTATATATTCCGCTTTGGTTAAACGTAACGTTAGAGGAAATGGGCCACTCCTGTGAGTGGAATTTTATAATAGTTTTAATGTGCGATCCCAGCTTGTCGCTTGACTGTTGATGGCCTGCTTATCTTCGTTTATTAATATGGCTTCTAGGATGTTCAGCCTAACTTTATTAACCTCTTTTCTTTTAATAACGTTGTTGTCAACTAGCATATCTCTTGTTAGGTTAATGTTATGTGCACTCTCCATATGATTTTTAAGCCCTCTGCTTTGCAGATCTATGGTTAAACGTCTCGAAAGTGTAGTAGTTGTCATGATTTGAGTTGTTATAAAGCTTACAGTCTTTATCGGGGCAGATGAACTCGTAAACTATGTTGGTTGACTTGTGATTTGAGGAGTTTGGGCAGGTGTTGTTTTTCATCAGGGGATTTCTCGCTTTTGTCGTTTTATAATATATGATGAGTTGAATTTTATCCATTTGATTTTTAACCTTGATGTTACGGTTAATAATCTCCATCTTTTTTTTATCTATTTTATAGGCCGTGGACATTTGATTTCTGTAATATACTTTGTTGTTGTTGACTTCTCCCTGATTAGTTTCAGTTTTATCCGTATCTTTACAATTGTGGGGAAATCAATATCGCGTAGACAAACAGACGCTAGTTTGGTTACAAAGAGCCAACAATTACGTTCCATATGGTCCGATACTTTACATCCCTCCTCCCCTTTGCCCCGCTGTCCCTAAAATCCTTGAGATCGCTCGCAAAGAAGGTTTACTATCAGCAAATTTCGTAGTCCGTTAATATAAACAAAGGAGGGTGGGATAGCCTTCAGAATAAAAATCCATGAAAAGGCTCACTGTCCCCTCATATTGTTTAGGTCTATTTTCGCCAAATAGACAAAATTTCACTTTCTCCGACGTAAACCAGAAGGGCGAAGGGTCAAAACGTTGAAAACTTGTGATCTAGGAGATCGGTTTAAAGGTGGGTCCTTATCTCCCCCCCCCACCAGGGGATAATCGACGTATCTAAAGTTCAATCTGGAGAAATGAAAAGGAGAATCAAGGTGGTAATCGAGAGAAGAAGAGCAGTCCCTGAGTAAAACAGGGAATCAAGAAAAAGTGCAACCGAACTGGATTTTTCTTCCTGAGGCTGTTGTTGTGGTCACATTGAAGAGTAGACCATCGGTATAGAGAATCATTCATACCAATCTCGTTTAGAGAAACCCTATATCTCAGTTTTCCGAATAAAAACAGAGATATCCCTTACCATTGAGGAATACCAATGTTAAGTTCCACTCGAGAAAAGATTCACCTCTTGGTCAAGTCTCATCATCGAGAAGCCCGCAAGTATAACCCAGGGAGTGGAATAATCGAACATACTCAATCCCCTCGCCTATATTTTCAAGTCAAGGAGCATCGCCACACGCTCCCCACTTACTTCGGGATCAGCTGTTATGCCCAAATAGCCTCAACCATCGTCTCATTTCCTCAGAGAGACGGTCAGCTATTTTTCTGAGTCAGCCTCACGTCCGCGACACCTCTTCTCGAATCATCGCATCAAAGAGGTTCTCGTTCAAGGTCATCCAACGCCAGACTCCCTCTTAATTTAAGGTAAAAGGATTACAACAAATTTACCAGTATGTTCGCTAGTTACCATTCCGTACTATATGTATATATATATATATATATATATATATATATATATATATATATATATATATATATATATATACATATATATATATATATATATATATATATATATATATATATATATATATATCCATCTCTTTATAAATCTATCTATATCTATCGTACTCACGCTCACGAGCTAAGCCCCACACCCCCTGATATGAATGGAGCTGCTCGAATACACATCTACACTGACCACTCCCATCACCGTCGAGAAAACAAAACACTACATTAAAACACCAAAACGCGCACCCAGCCCCTCCGGACTACCAGCTGCATTAATACACAACCTCCCCGCAAACATATACCTAACATTTACACACCTATTCAACGCCTCACTTGCCTCAGGCCACTTCCCCAAAATATTCAAAGTCTTTTATCTGATACTGCTACACAAAATAAGCAAAGACCCCAAACACCCAAACAATTATAGGCCTATTGCTCTACTCGAGCACCTAGGCAAAATACTCGAACGCACGATCAATTGTCGTCTACGGGACTACCTGGAAGAGAGGGACTGGTTATCCCCCCCTCTAATATGAGTTTAGGAGGGGCCGGTCCATTCAGGCGTCTGTGACCATCGTTCATGACAGAATACAAAAAAAAAACGCCAGATACATATAAAGACACTCTCCATCAGCAAGGACGTGGAGAAGGCCTTCGATAAAGTGTGTCACGAGGAACTCTGTTGGAAACTCGCCAACAATACGGAGTTACCCCTCTGCACCAGAAAGCTCCTCTCGCACTGCCTCATGAACGGAGATGCCACATAAAATACAACAACACCCTCTCAGAACCCTTCACACCACGCTCAAGCGTTTCGCAAGGCAGCGTACAGGCACCCACACTATGCATCATGTACACAAACGACACCCCACGCCCACCCGAAAACTGCTGTCACACATACGCAGTGTCCTACGCCAATGAAGAGACCATTCTCGTCAGTGGCCGCGGACCAGAAGAAATCGCGCTCCATGCACAAAGAACACTAGACGGGAAGACAGATTACAAGGATAAATGGCTGATTGCCACGAACCCCCAGAAGACACAGATGACACTCAACAGCGCAAGAGACCACTGCATGCACAACCTACAAATCTTCTCACACACACCAGACCAGACAGAAACCATCTAAACTCAACAAGGCTCGAATATACACAACATACAAAAATCCTCGGGGTATCTCCTGACAAGACCCTCAGGTTCAATATACATCAGAACATAACACAAACAAGAGCCTCACGTACAAATACATCGCTGCGCAGGTTCTACCCTGCGGGCAAAAAACTACAGTTACACCTATATAAAACAATCGTGCGACCTATTCTCACGTACGCCCTACTGTCACTCATAGCCGCGAGTGTCCGTGGCAGTACAAGGGTCAGCGCATTCAGAACTCCACTCTGAACCGCGTTTGCCGCTCTCCCCTGTACACGAGAATGGCCACACTACACAACAACAACGAAATAGCCCTCCTCAACACATACGCTTACACCAGACTCACAAAAAAAACTCGGGGAAACTCGCAAGAGACCCATTATACATCACACTACATGTAAGAAGGTATGCGATGACACCGCAATACCCCGCGGCTCATGACCACCCACAACCCATACCGTTCTTCGCATAAACTAAAGGCATCATGAATAACGCGTTTCTGACCTATCTGATACACCCTCCTTCCTGACCAGCCTCCAACCGTCGTCCATTTACGATCACACCGAGTCCAACCTAACTACACCACTCATCGGTGTCTAGCCACCGACTTATCAATTCCTCCTATAGCTTCTTAAGTTATTTCCGCAACCTTGCCTCTTCGACTGCCTGTTCGCCTGTGTTACACAGTGATCTCTCTCTGTCCTTTCTATACAAAAATGAAATGAAAATTGTCTGACTATTTGTCGCTCCGATCTAGTTCTCTGGCAAGGGGGGCAAATGAAAATGATTGTCGAAAACGGGCTTCTTTTAACGGCAGTCAACTCGGGGACGCCGAGATGTCAGGAGTATGGTTTCCGGCTGAAGTTGCACGTTAATTGCCGGTTTCTTCATTTGAATGATGACGGCTTCGGCCATCCGCAATCTTCTGCGATTTTGGAGTCTCAGGATGATGGAGGTGTCCTGATTCAGTTATTCCCGGGTTAGGGTAGTGCTATGAGATTGCGCTTGTTTTTTAATCACGCCATCTTGAAGGTGAGCTGTCAGTCACCTTGACAGGGTTGTGGAGGTCACGCCGATGTACTTTGAATTGCAATGTTGGCAGTCACCGACTTTGCATGAATATTCGTACACCACGTTAGTCTCCTGGAGTTCACTCGTTGAAGGGAGACAGCTATTCATGATGCAACTACTTGTTTTCTTGGTCTTGTAGTATATAATTAGATTAATATCCATATTTGGGTCGGTGGGATCACGTTACGATGGATCATGGCTTTGAGAGCCTTTTTGGCTTCACGGTAGCCGGTGTTCATATTGGCCTAGTAATAAAGGTGGATATTACTCTTCTTTGAAGTAGACCTGACGCCAGGGCCAGCAGCCAAGTTCATTTTCTCTTTCATGATGGCGTCGATGGATTATTGTGGGTAGCTTTTGTTAACGAGAGCTCCGGAAACCCTCCAAGTTCGTGATCAACAGCCGTCCACGAGGATGAATGAGAAATTACCATGTTAACTAAGGCATTGATGACTGATCTCTTGTAACGTTCAGGACATTCAGAAGAACCGTTTAAGCAGAAGCCCAAGTTCCTGGCCTTAACGTATACTTGGGTCACATATTTAGACTCCTGGGCACTTATGAGGATACCAAGGAAATGAAGAGATCCTTCATCTTCCGTTTCGTCGGTGAAATTCAGACAAGAGTTGCTCTTGAATGTTTCAACTAGGCCGTTCACTTGTTCAATGTTATTCGTATTCAAAATTATGTCATCGATATAGCGCGCGTAGATGGAATGCTTGTGCGCTATATTGCTCTTGAAAATCTTGTTCTTAACTGAGCCCATATAAAAATTGGCAAAGAGGATGACAAGGGGAGACCCCCTCACGACGCCATCGATTTGCACGTACATTTTCCCATCGGGAAAATGTGTGTGTGTGTGTGTATGTATATATATATATATATATATATATATATATATATATATATATATATATATATGAGGAATGAAACCACATTCTCCGAAGACAATTTAATTCAGAACAGTTTCGGTGTATCTCACACCCTTTTTCAACTGACACTGGATAGAAAATATAAGAAAAGTGCATACAAACATAATAACACAGGGTCAGGTCGTGAAAGATCCCCTCTTTTTCCCCAATCCCCTACTTGTGGCTAATCTGCGGGGGGGGGGGGGGGGTTAACCCTAAACATATTGAAGGGCTGACATTTTAGTATTTTGTTTATTTGCTTTCTTATTACTGGATTAAAAGAAAATTGACCCTCAGATAGATTCAAATTAGGAACTAACGATATTAAGCTCGATTCTACGATTATTCCCTTAACATAGTTAGCCGATTTAAATACCATTTTACTTCCATTGAAATCGATCGAATGATTCAAGTCTCTAACCTGGCAGAATATTCCACTGCTTTCGCTGCCCACTCTAGTATCTCTTTTGTGTTCATACAATCTCTTGTCTAGATTTCTCCCCGTTTCCCCTATATAAACTTTATGGCAATCGTTGCATGGTATTGCATATACTCCTATGTTATGATGTTCTTTGGGTTTCCTGGCAATTATCAATTGGTTTAAGGAATTGTTATATTTAAAGGCTAGATTAATACCCGCTTTTCCAAATATGTCCTTTAAACTATTTGGAAAAGCGGGTATTAATCTCACAAAGCAGATCAGAAGAACACTAGGACAGATACGAACAAACAAATCACCACTCCTGACATCATACGTTCACAAAATATCTCCGACCATCCATACAACACCAAACTGCCCCACGTGCCTAACACAGATACACATCACACATCTCTTCAACTGCCCACAGATACACACATACCTGGGCCCGGTGGATCTCTGGGAGAGACCCCAAAAGGCAGCGGGTCTGCTCCTGCGATGGTCCGGGGAGCTGGGGTGGGGCCTAGAATAGGTGTGAGGCTCCCCGACCCACTGCCAGGCCGAGGATGGGGTCGCCACTACCATCAAGATGCAGACACCTTGTATTGCAGATCGTATAACAATACAATATAAGAGTGGTATCAGAATTAAAACAAGAATTTATTTTGGTCACATTGCAATTAATGCATTTTTTTTTGTTAATTATAGAGCCCATCTGGCAACTGCATACTTGGGCATAAGTCGCCGGAAACACGCACAGCCTAGAGCTAGGCTACTTTAAAATAAAAATATGAAAACATAATGATAAAAATGAGAAAAGCTTAACAATTAGGAAGCAATCTCCGGCAGCGGGGGGAGGTCCCCCTCACCCCGGTGCAGGAGCGTGCAACCTACAAAAACCCCCCAACAATTACAAACAAAAAAAAGGACAGGCGGTAGCAACCCCGCCCATCCCGGTACCGGGGCAGGTATCGTGCGCGAAGATCACCCAGACTGGGACATTCGAATGTGCCGAACAGTCTGGGGGACGACGCAATCGCCACAATAGGGCGCAGGCAAGTGCTCCATCAGATAGCGATGCGTCACACGAGTGTACCCGATTCGGAGACGACAGAAAGCGACCTGAAGCCGAAGCGGCATGGGGGGATAGGTCCATTGGAACAGTCGCGGCGCAATGCCACGCAATTTTAAGTTCCCTTCGACCGTCTCCCATCTTCTTTGCCAAGCAGTCAGACGAGCTGCCCGTATTCCTGCCATGTAGTCGGTGTGAGGAAGAGCGAAACGCTGGTCCGGTCGCAGAGTCCTCGCGGACTCTTTGTCGCCCTCATCAGCGCGCTCATTCCCCGCAATTCCTACATGTCCAGGAACCCAGCAGAAGATAATCTCGACATTCGTCCGGCTCGCAAAAGCCGTGGCGTCACGGATATCGCCAACCAGGGGATGCAGGGATTCCAATGCCCCGAGAGCACTCAGGGTGCTTTGTGAGTCGCTATAGATCACAATCCGGTCTCCGAACCAGGCACGTCGGGTAATCTCCCGTACCGAGTGGTGTATTGCCACCAGCTTGTCCGTGAAGACAGACGCAGCGCCTGGCAGAGCCCCGCTGACTTCAAACAGAGGGGATACGGCGTGGAAGCCGACCCCCTCTTCGGACTTGAAGCCATCCGTATACACTGGCACGGTTCCAGCGTGACACGAGGTGTGCTCCAAAAAGGTCGAACGCAATACTCCCGGCGCCGTACAAGCTTTGGGAGCAGAGGCGTGGCGACAAATAGCTAAATGTGGTACCCTCCAGGGTGGCGTCCTGGGCAGAACCAGGGGCGCCACCGGCCCGAGAGCTATATCTAGCTCTCGAAGGAGTTTCCTAGCCCTAAACCCAAAGGGCTTAGGGTATGACGGGCGTCTCTCGCCGGCATAGGCACCGTCGAGATCAGCTGCGGATGCAGTGAAAGCTGTTGCCGACTAAGGGAGGCCTCGTGCTTGCGCGTACAGGCGAGTGATGCACTGCACGCGGAGCAGAGCGAGTGGCATCTCCCCAGCATCGAATAACAGGCTTTCAATGGGGAAAGTGCGGAAGGCACCGGTCGCAAGGTGGAGGCCGATGTGGTGGATCGAATCCACCTTCCGCAATAAACGCTTAGTTGCGGATGCATAAAACTCGCATCCGTAGTCGAGCTTCGAACGAACAAAGGATCGATAAAAAAGTAGGGCAGTAGCCCTATCAGCGCCCCAAGCGCTGAACGTCACAGAATGGAGGATATCCATGGCGCGGGTACAAGAGACCCTAGGGCTGCGAATATGAGCCTCCCAGGTGAGGCGTCGGTCAAATACAAGACCAAGGAAACGGTGCGACTCGACCACATCCAGGCGCACCTCATTAAGAAACAAATCTTGGTCAGGGTGGAGCCATGGATGGCGTCAGAAGTGCACCACTTTAGTCTTCGCCAAAGAAAACCAAAACCTGTGCGCTTCGGCATAGCGAGAGACGTGGTTTAATGCCTGTTGGAGTCGACGCTCCAGAGTTGGCATCTGGGCCGCGCCAAAAGAGATCGAAAGGTCGTCCACGTAGAGCGTTGCGAGAACATCTTCCTCCAGCACCAAGGTGATGCCGTTGATGCTTAGGGCAAAGAGTGTGACACTGAGGACACTTCCCTGCGGGACACTTTTTTTCCTGCTCCTTTGGGCCGGAGAGAGCGCCCCCCCACCCGTACGCGAATCAACGATCTCGCAGAAATTTAGATATAAACATTGGGAGACGTCCCCTCGCCCCCATCGTGTGAAGCGTCTCCATGATACCGTATCGCCATGTGATATCATAGGCCTTCTCCAGATCGAAAAACACCGTGGCGTAGTGCTGTCTACGAAGGAAGGCCTCGCAGACGGCATTTTCCAGTCGAAACAGAGCATCCGACGTGGAGTGGAACTTTCGGAAGCCGCACTGTGCAGAAGACAGATGGCCTCCGCTGTCAAGGAAAAAGGCTAGTCTAACATTTACCAATTTATCCATCAACTTGCACACGCAAGAGGCTAGAGAGATTGGGCGGAAACCGGTCGGAGTAGAAGGATCTCTTCCCGGTTTGCGAAAGGCGAGCACAGTAGCAATTCGCCAGGAATCTGGGAGAAGACCCTCCACTTAGATCCTGTTGAACAAATCTTGCAGAAATTCCATGCCTCGCTCACCCAGGTGTCGAAGCATGGCGTACGGGACAACGTCCGGACCATGCGCGGTGTCCGTGCACGAAGCGAGAGCAGAGCGCAACTCAATCCCAGTAAACCTGTCGCTAAAGGGTTTTCCGCCTCTGCAGGTAAAGTCCAGCCGGTGGCCTTTCGCGACATGACGATGCGCATTGAATGCTGGTGGAGCAGCATCCCGGCTAAAGAATTTTTTTTAAGAGCTCATCTGGCGACTGCCTATTTGGGCATTAGTCGCCTTTTGAAAAAACTGGCCTAGTTCTAGGCTAATTTAAAAAAAAATTAAAGAGACGAGAAACACCCCAAAAAAGGGCAAAGGAAGCAAGCTCTTGCGTCGGGGGAAGGTCCCCCGGCGCAGGACCGTGCAACCTAAAGGGAAAAAAACAAATGCAAAAGACAAAACAAAGCAAAAAAAACCCTGCTTAAATAATAGGAAGAAGGCCGGCCTCCCCTCAAAAGTCAACAAGTCCACCAGTCAATGTGCACGCACTCGTCCCGAGTACAAGGGACAGGCGGAAGCGACCCCGCCCATGCCGGTACCGGGACAGGTAACGTGCGCGAAGATCACCCAGACTATAAAATTCGACAAGAATGTGCCGAACAGTCTGGGGGACGACGCAGTCGTCACAATAGGGCGCAGGCGAGCGCTCCATCAGATAGCGATGCGTCACACGAGTGTACCCGATTCGGAGACGACAGAAAGCGACCTGAAGCCGTCACAGCATTGGGGGATAGGTAGGTCCATGGGAACAGTCGCAGCGCAATGCCACGCAACTTTAAGTTTCCTTCGACCGTCTCCCATATTTTTTGCCAAGCAGTCCGAAGACCTGGCTAGATAATGCGGAAAAAGCGGTCGCGAAGGATTCCGCCACGGACGCGGGGTCCGAGATTGCGGTCCCATTCTCCTGGAGAACGGGAGGGAGGTCCTGCGAGAACTTGCTTCGAATCCTTTTGACTTGCCTCCACATTTCTGCTAAATGGGGTCTTCCCGTTAAGTGAAGACACGTATGCCCTCCAAGAAGAGCGGCGGGCGTGCTTCGAAATATACCGGAACCTAGCCCTAGCCCGACGAAGTTCAGCGACAGTGAAATCGTTCGGGCGGAGCTTATAGCGCTTTCAGGCATAACGCTTCTGTTTGAAGGCCGTCTCACACTCGGCTAACCATTATAGGAGTGGTCAGCGTGCAAAACATCCAGATGTCCTAGGAATAGTATTCAGGCCCGCGGTGATGAGGTTGCCGGAGAAGAACTCAACGGCTTCATCTACCGACCTAAACTCCTCGACTGAGATAGAAAATTCAGTCATTTCCTGAAATGCAGGCCACCGCGTCCGCCCCAAGCACCACCGAGGCGGGCTCTCAGGCGGCAGTTGCCCTGAAAATGAAATTTGAATGGGAAAGTGCTCACTACCATGGAGGTCATCGACCACCCCCCAATCAAAATCAGGCTGTGCATCCGAAAAGCACAAAGATAGGTCAAGGCAAGAAAATGAAGCGGTTCTCGGACAGTAATACGTAAACTCATCCACGTTTAGGACACCCATCTCAAGCTCTTCGATCAGATCGGCAAGGACTTGTCCCCTGGGATTTATGGATAATCTCCCCAGAGAGGATTCCTGCCGTTCAGATCTCCAAGCAAGAGATAGGACCTTGGCTACCATGCCACGACGTGGCGGAAGTTCCCCGCGTCGAAGTCAGCTGACGGTGGAATGCATGCAGAAATGATAGTATACCTCCTATCCAGGTGCAGCTGCACAGCCACTACCTGAAAGGAGGTATCTAAAGAGAAAGAAAGAACGGAGACATCATGCCGGGGGTAAACCGCGCATTCCTCAGCCCAGCCATCCCGCGGTGGTGGAGTCGCAAGACCCTTATACCCCGGGAGGGCGGGCAGGGGGCACGCGCCTAGCATGGTCGCCTGCAAAAAGATAGCTAACGGGGAACGGGACGAGAAGAGCCTCCGAAGCTCGTCCACGGCAATTCCATTGAAGGAATATGCCCTCCAGGCCTAGCTCGGAGGAGATGCGGGGGCCCTCCTCGAACAGAACACCCTCACGGGAATGGCCGTACGCTTCCCGGGGGCTAACCCCGGGCGCTGTTGGCCGGAAAAAGCGCTGAAGGCGCTGTCACCTTCGAGGAGTTATTGGGGGAGGTTGGGCTCACCATGCGAGTCTTTTCCTCTCTCCGCCTCGAAACCTTAGGCGGGCTTTGCGGCTTCGAAGGCGGGGGGCCCTCTTTTCGAGGAACCACCGTCTGTGAGCCACTCGCTCCACCACTAGGCGTGGGCAAAGGAGCCGAAGCTCCTTTGTTGCTGTCCTCCTTTCGGGAGACAGCTTTTGGAACCCCGGAAGATGGCCTAGCGATCATCTTCAGGGGTGTTGCCTCCTGTGAGTCTAACGACTCGGTGGAGGCGCGTTTCCGTTTCGCCTTACGGGAAATGGTCACGCTGGGGGAAGAGGGGGGAGCCCTGGTTTTAGCCGGGGCTGGGTATGAACCCTTTTTTCCGCCAGCTTTACCAGGGGAGCGCCGGGTTGAGTAGAGCCCGCAGAAGGGCTTCAAATGGGCGCGAAAACAACTGTGCTCGTTGGCCTGGATGGGCCAGGAGCAGAGGGTGTCTTTCTAAGCATTGATATGTAGGACGTCCCAGGTAGAGCCGGGCGCGCCAGGACCAAGTCCTTTGCCTCGCGGAATGAGAGTCGATCCTGGGCCTGAACGGATAGGATTTCTTTCTCAAGGAGATATGCACCACATTGCTTCGAAAAAGCGGGGTGCGCCTCTCCGCAATTTACACACTTGGCTACACACGATTTGGACTTATCGTGTGCGGCCTTGGAACAATTTACACAAACTTCGGGTGACCCCGACTTTGCACGTCTACAAGAACGATTCGTATGGCTGAAGCGGTGACAGTAATATCACCGCCACGGCAGTGGCACGAATGCCTTCACGCGGTAGCGGTACCAACTGACACGCACCGACTCAGGGAGCTTGTCACAGTCGAACGTGACGAAGAGTGTAGGGGTGGGTCTAGAGGCCCCTCTCTGTTTTCTCATCACACGTTCGACCTTGACCGCCCCATGGTCGGCCAGCTCTAGGGTGATGTCCTCAATGGAGTAGTCAACGATTTCCCTCGCATACACTACTCCTTTCACAAAGTTCATGGTAGAGTGCGGCGTCACACTCACCGGGGTGCCATGAAGTGTCCGAAGAGCACTTATCTTGGCCGCCTTGGCGGGATTCGCCGCATTCGCCAGAAGGCTCCCGTCCGAGAAACGGGTCACCTTTGGCTTTCTACCAATTGAACTGGCTAATACTCTCATCTGATGGATCATGTTGCCCTTAGCCACCATGTTGCTATCAGTGGAGCGAATAACGAGGAAGCGTTTGAAGCCAGCGGGCTGGAAAACGCCAGGTAACCTCTGAATCAGGGGCCCCGATGTCATCGAGGCTCCACCCTGTGCACTCTTAGTCTTAGTCATGGGCTCCGCACATGGGGGTGTAGAGGGGCCTGATCTTCCGATCTTGGCTTGGTTGCCTACCAAAGTGGCAGCAGACCCATCCGTCCCCGGAGCATCCGCGGATGGAGAGGATCCCCGAGTCTTTTTTGTCTTTTTTGTCTTTTTATTCTTCTTTTTAGGAGAGGAGGGCGGGGAATGAACCTGCTTCTCACCTCCGCCGGCAGAAATCCCCAGGCCAGATGGACGGGCCTCAGCCAATCCTTCTCCGAAATGGAGAAGGTCCTGGTAGTCGTAGGGGCACCGGTCGGAGGAGATCCCTTCCCTCCTTGTACTGCCTCAGAAACCCTAGCTGTTTGAGGAGGACCTTGCATAGGGGCAGATTCGGGTTCGGTGTTTGGCGTGGAGCCCGGATTCCACCCCATACAAGGCCCTACCGTCTGAGTCTAGGCTTCATCAAGGACCATGTCTATCACAGGAGGGGCCTCCAGTTGGCCATCCCCTCCCCGGACATCGCAGGTCCTCTTGGCAGTGTCACCAGTCTTTTGTGGGGAGGCACAGGCCTTGACCCCGGCAAGGTTTAAGATTCTTGCCAGCAGGTCTTTTGAGGGAAGCGACCTAAGGGGCCTGGCTTCCCTCTTCCCCCTAAGGGGGTTTTCCCTACCGAGCCGCTTACTCGAGGGGCGGTCGGCAATGGGCTGCCTGCTGGCTTTCTTGGCAGTCCCCTTAGAAAGAAACGGAGGGACTGCCGCTGGAAATAGGGAGGTGCCCGAAAGCACCCCCATAGAAGGGGGTGAGGGTGAGTCCCCTTCACCCGTAGGCGTAGGAGAGGAGTAAGCCTCCTCTCCGGTTGAAGAAATATGGAGGGTCACCTGCGCAAGCACAGGGGGGGGGGGGAACCTCCATTTTTTCTGTGGAGCTGCCCGAGAGCGGCTCCGTCGTTTGTATAGGGAGAGTTAAAGTTTTTTTGTGTGTTAGACTCATCATTAGGCATTGTGACCCTCTTTTTATTACGGGATGCAACCGCTCATCACCTCTTGCAGTTGCCTGCACTGCAAGAGGTGTTTACAGGACTGGCAGAGCCAGTCGCCGCCATTTGGGACCACCTCTCCCACCTGGTGGCCTGGCAGTCCATCGGCATGGCGGTTCCACCTTAGACGCGGCGTGAAAATGGATAGAATGTGAAGAGGAGAGGAAAAGGGATGTGA
Source organism: Ceratothoa steindachneri (assembly GCA_963969495.1). Taxonomy (NCBI): domain Eukaryota; kingdom Metazoa; phylum Arthropoda; class Malacostraca; order Isopoda; family Cymothoidae; genus Ceratothoa; species Ceratothoa steindachneri. Next base: position 120,555,045 of record OZ018317.1, read on the forward strand.
GGAAGGTATGGGTGGGGATGAAGCAGGTTTTTAAATAAAAACCATCCCGAACCCGAGCTCAGGGGTTAGGGAACATTGTCCCCTCCCCTTTTAGCCCCGATCCGGGACGGTTAGCTTGAGAAGAAGGTCAGCATCTACCCTTGGAAATTAGAGGCTGACCAGAGAAAGTTGTGGGAGAGGTTGTATGAAAAGCGAGGAAACACGTGTTTTGAAGGAAGGAGAAGATGCTAAGCTGGGGCCGGACGGAGCGCTGGATCCCGTCAGCACGGCGGCCAGGATGGCAAATCGCCGGGCCCCTTACGGGGGCAATTAATGCAAGCAACTTTTTAATTTACATACATATTTAAAACGATGACGTATATTTTATAACTTTAATTGTAGCATTTACTTACAATAAGCCCATTCTAAATCCGACAGGCATAACTTAACTTTTAAATTGGTTTTTCTTTAGAACCTAGCGCTAAAGCGTATTTTTTATTTGCAACTCTTTATAACATATGACCTAATTGTGTAAACAGTAATTGGCTAAACAGTATTTAAGTAATTACAAGCATGATTGGGGAATAGAAGCAGAAACCTTGAATACGACTGTTCAAAGCAAATATTTTTAATTTAAATAAGAAAATTAAAAAAAAAATGTCAAAAGATAATTTCCTCAAATCACTTATTTTGCAAGGTAACATCAAATATAATAAACAAAATATTATATCATAACCCCTTCCTAAAATATTAGAAAATAATGTTTAGTAACAAATATTTGTAAAAATGTATACATATAAATAAAAAAAGAAGTGAATATCTCTTCTTTTAATACTTACCGTTTAGTATCGTTTCTTTTATATACACATTATTAGGAATCTGATATTTAGTGGAAACGCTCCCACGACAACTATGTCTTGTAAAAACTATACCGACTGCACATTATTGCCACTGTGAAGATCAATATGGTTGTCCTTTTACGAACGGCTAATGGATACCGCCTGATGACGGTGCCTATTTCTTGGTGACTTGGAAACGGTAGTTGGTGCCTGCATGGTCTCTAGTCGATCTAAGTAACTCTTATCCTGAATGAAACTTCTCTTGCTAGGGACATTAGTTATTACGGCCCAATCACCTCGCAGTGAGTGCCAACGTACTCGTGCACTTTATCCATCCTCCGTCTTACTGAGGACAGGTATGGCGGGAAAGGAAATGGTCTTGAAGGACATGGACAGATGGACAATCGATTTGTAAGTTATGTTTAGGCTTCCCATGAGCAAAATTTCTATACGCTCAACTTACTAGTTTGATTCTACACGATCAGCGTAGAGTGGATTATGTGTGATTCATTAAGTAGACAAGGAATAGTAATTTTTAATATTATCCTTATGATTGATGGTGATAAAATCGGAAGCTGAGGCATAAAAAAAAAGACGAGCTTCCTTCGGGGATGTCCCGCCTGGTGCTCCGTTCAGGGTTCATATCTTGAATGGGACGGACCTCCGGGAACTTCATTTTGGCGGCGAAGATGAATTTCTTTGAAAATGATAGACGTTTTTGATGAGTAGTTTTCTTCTCACCTGTTGATTATAATGTATACTATGGATTTATTATTATTATTTGCAAACGCTTAGGGGAAAATCGGTGGGAGTATCTCTGCCAGAATGCTACTGAAGTGAAGAAGATTTGTAAATGTTATGGGAAGAGAATATTTGTGAAGAGTTCGTAGCACATCTCGCCTAAAAAGACTACTTGTGACGCTTATGACCAAGAGGACCCACAACTCTCTTTAACCTGCCACACCTCTATAGCGTTCGCTTCGCAGATCTCTATGCGGAGCTGCAGCATTTACATATTGGGAATGTTTTTCCCGTGGGTGGATCGGCTCGATTCGACGAAGCAAAAGGGTCACCCTCGAAAAAACCCTCTCAGGAAAGATGCAGCAGATGTTAAAGAGACATCTAAACATGAACCGGAAAGTGTCTCGCCTGTGTGCGCCACGCCATCTGTGAGATCATAGCACGCTCCTTTGCTAAGAAACCAATCATAAGTATGATAAAAAGAATAATACGGCTAGCTTTACCTTCCCCACTCAACATGTCCTGTGTAGTGCTCAAAAGTGGGAAAGTGTTTTTCAGCAAGGAATACAAAGTTAATTTGTTTGAATCGGATAGGAAACAACATGCAATGGATCGTGCAGGTGTGATAGATTCAATCACATGTGCACAAAAAGGGTCAAATCTGAAGGCGGCTGCGTTATGGTGTGGGGGATGTTTTCAAGCGGTTGAGTGTGTCCGCTCATCGGTTGACGAGGCAAAGTATAATTACAATATAAAGACATTAGGGTAGCTCATATTTTTCAACTTTTAAAATTATTTGCTCCCAACCATTATTCTTCATCCAATATATAAAAAAGTGTTATGTGCAAAATTTGAGCTAAATTTGGCTATATTTCGGTGCCCCTCCCCCCGCCCCCACGTTAAAATTTCAAAATCCACCAATAATTGGTATTTTTAATTTGAAATGATTACAAATCATCTGCAAACTTTGTTTGGGAAAATAATCACAAAGCATAATCGAAATTGAATTTTATTTACAAAAAACTTTGTTCGTACCATTAATTCAGCTGAAACAAGGTTCGATTTTTTTTTTTAACTTGAAATCCACACTGTTAATAAGGTATCGTTTTATTCGGTATTCTACATTACTGTCTTCTGTACTCACCATTATAGTAGATATTTTTTGCTTATTCAAAGAATGCGAATGCCGCATTTCCGGTTGACAGATACCATAAATAGTTGAGCAATTTTATTCACAGCAGCACTACTAATTGCTAGATATACTTTCTTATCGTCGATTAATTTCAGAAAAAAATTTAATCAACTTGCGGAGCTTTTATAGCCAATGGTGGTAGGAAATAGCTCGTAAATAGAGTCAGATAAGTAAAATGTATATACTTCAGATTGAATCGTTCGCGTTTTTGGCAAGTATGAATCGATCTCGGTGCTGTCTGGGGACACCAACGAGGAAGATCCAGGCCATTTCTAATAATTCGAGATAATCACTAATCTCTTTGCAGGCGCGGATCCATGATGCCCCCCACCAAGTTTCATGATCGTTTATGTTAATATTTCTTTTTTAAGGGATACTTGTATTATGTTATTTCGAAAGAGTTATGTAATGATATAGAATATATATATATGTATATATATATATATATATATATATATATATATATATATATATATATATATATATATATATATATATATATATATATGTATATATATATATATATATATATATATATATATATATATATATATATATATATATATATATATATAAAACAGTTTTATAAGCCGTTGTGACTTGCCATCTAATGTACCGTATATGATACATTTTTAAAATACAAGTAAATGTAAAAAAAAATATTATATTTAGTATTATACTCGTACATAGCTGACGTCTAAACCACAATTCATAATTTTTAATGTGTGGATCTGAGAGAGTTAGTGCTCACTCTTGTGTTAAATACTGTTATTTATTATTAATGATGTGTAAGATAAACATTATACATCCTAATGTCCTTTTCACAGACAACTCACAGGTAAGAATTCAGGCTAGCCCCACACCCCCTAATTTTTTAGCCTGGATCTGCCACTGTCTTTATATTTTTCTGGCGTAACTGTTTTTATAGAAATTCAAGCATAATGACACTGATATCTTCTATCTCACTACGGTACTTTTGATCGTCTATGGCAGACCACATTTCTCTAAATCTTTTAAACAGAACTTGCACCCATTACTGCATCATAATTACCTCTCAAGGCTAATTTGTGGATGTTATATATACAGGGAAGGTAGAGTAGGTAGTAGGCGCATAACTTTCTAGGACATTCCAAAAGGGCGTTTGTTTTGAAGACCTTATTATAATTTTCAATTTTTGTGAATATCTCGTCCAATTTTGGTTTTAAGTAAATAATGGTTATAACTAAATTTATTTTAAATTGAATTCTCTTTCGATCATATTTCTATATTTCTTTCTAATAAAACAATGTAAAAATCAGTTTTATACGAAAAAATATTAATATTTTTAACAATATGAAACGTTAGGGCCTTTGAATTGTAAGGGGATAATTTTAAGATTTTCTGATTGAGTTGAAACTTTAGACAGAGCTTTTTTTTTCAGAGCTTTTTTTATATATACAGGGAAGGTAGAGTAGGTAGTAGGCGCATAACTTTCTAGGACATTCCAAAAGTGCGTTTGTTTGGACGTCGGAAGAGGAAAAATATTTCATTTCAGAAAATCAGTATAAATAACTTACATTAAATTAGGATTACTCTTATATGTACTGTTGATTCGTATTGTTTCATTTGGTAGACAGAATAAAATATCAGAAGATCATTCCTCTCGATCGCTTAGCTTTATCTTTGTCTAGAAACAAATTCACTCCTATATGTAAGCATAACCATTCATGTTTCGTTAGTTTTATCCCCATTGCTAGTTATGAACAATGATTGTGCCGCAATATCATCTATTTGCAGCAATAAAAAAAATATAAAATGCGGAGACTCATAAAATTTCAGGAACTTGTTTAAAGTATATAGAAATTACCCTCCTTCAATGTTTATATGGGCCCATGAATGATTGTCTCATGAAACTTTCATTAGCTCATTATCAACATTAATGGCTCAATTTTACAGTAGCTTGCACATTAATCCCCTTCACCTGTGTTCATTTATGGGGTGATCTAAGCTTCATGTAACCTTATATGTATAGTTGCCTAATGGGTTACACTACATTACTTTGTTTACTTAACCTGGTTAGAATGGGTATGTTTACTTATATTGTTTCTCTTTTATTTTCAGACTGTATTGATGTTTTGTTAGTTGAATAAAGCCTAGAGAAAGGTATTGACGCTTTATTATGATTAGCACAACTTATCTATCTTTTATTACCAACAAAAATATCTCAAGAAACATTAGTTCTGTTTCTAGATATTAAAAATTTAGGTCATGCACATATAATGCTTAACTCCGTATAAGTCTTCAAACGCTAATTCAACAGGTCCTCAAATTTGTAGATAAAAAAAACATCTCATAACACCATTCCAGTGGACCTCGACCAAATAAATACGAGTACATCCCTTCCACGAAATACACGGGGTACTCTGGCAAGGGTGACCCGTGTATTTCGTTTTCAGTTCTGAAATGAATTGGAAGTAAATTCATTTGCCGACGATACTAAACTTTGACAGAAAATAAATGATAAATAAGACGGAAATTGTTCGCAAAATTGCTTATAAAGGTAGATAAAGGGTGCCACGATTTTGGCATAAGCTTAAAGTTTTCTTTACCTTTAGTAAGAAAATAATCATAAATTTAAATACTATGTAGCAGCTTGTATAAATATTATCCACAGTTTTGGCAAGCCGGATGGATTTCGAGATTATCTTCTGCTGGGTTCCCGGAGGACTGTGCAACCAGACTAGTGTTTTCCTTTTCCTCACACCGATTATATGTCAAACATACGGGCAGCTTTCCGGGCTGCCTGGCAAAGATGATGCGAGACAGTCAAGGGGATCCTAAAGTTGCGTGCTATTGCGTCGCGAATGTTTCCATGGACCTACCCCCAATGCCACGACGGCTTCAGGTTGCTTTTTGTCATCTCCGAATTGGACACACTCGCGGGACGCACTGCCATTTTTGATGGAATGCTCGCCTGCGCCCTACTGTGAAGACTGCGTTGTCCCCAGACTGTTTGGCACATTCTTGTTGAATGTTCCATTCTGAGCGATCTTCGTGCAAGCGGGGTCGCTGCCGCTTGTCCCTTGTACTCGGGACTGGTTCGTCCACACTGACTTGTGGACTTTATGACTTTTTGGAGGAGACTAGCTTCTCCATTCTATTTTTTGTTTTTTGTAGGTTGCATGTTCCTGCACCGGGGGAAGGCGGGCCTTCCCCCGACGGTCGAGCAGGCTTCCTTCTTGTTAATTTTTTCTTTGTTTTATTTTGTTTGTTTTTTAGTCCAACATTTATATCATTGTAAATTATATAGTTTTTTTTAATATAGCCTAGTAGTAGGCAGCGATATGAGTACGCCTAAATCTTCCCTAGTAGGCAGTCGCCAGATTGGCTCCTAAAAAAATATCAGTGTCACACTCTTTGCCCTGATCATTAATGACAACTCGATGCTGCCGGAAGATGTTCTCACTCCGCTTTACATGGACGACTTTTCGATCTCTCTTGCGCGGCCAGATGCCAACTCTGAAGTGTCGACTCAAACAGGCATTGAACTTCGTCTTTCGCTATGCCGAAGCACACAAGCTTCAAGTTTCCTTGGTCAAGACTAAGATGGTGCACTTCTGCCGCCATCCACGGCTCTACCCTAACTCGGATTTGTCTTTAAACGAGGTTCGCCTGGATGTTCTAGTCTCTCACAGTTGCCTTGTTCTTGTATTTGACAGACGCTTGAACTGGAAGGTTCATATTCGCAGGCTTAGGGTCTATTGTACCCGTGCCATGGACATTTTTCGTTCCGTAAGGTTCAGTGCCTTGGGCGCTGATAGTGCTACCGCCTTACTTTTTTATCGATCGTTTGTTTCTTTGAGGCTGGACTTCGACTACGCATGCGAGTTTAATGCACCCGCAGCTGAGCCTGTATTGCGGAAGGTGGACTTGATCCACCACACCGGCCTTCGCCTGGCTACCGGTGCCTTCCGCACTTTCCCTATTGAAAGTCTACTTTTCGATGCTGGGGAGCTGCCACTTGCTCTGCGCCGCGCACGGTGCATAATTCGCATGTATGCGCGAGCTCGGCGCCTTCCTCAGTCGCAAACCAACAGCTCTCGCTGCATTCGCAGCTGATCTCGACGGTCCCTAGGCCATTTGGGTTTGGGGCTAGGTATAGCTCTTGTGCCTGTGGCGCCATGGTTCTGCCCAGGACGCCATTATGGAGGGTACCAGCTCTAACTATTTGTCGCCACGCCTCTGCTCCCAAAGATTCTACAGCGCGGGGAGTATTGCGTTCGGCCTTTTTGGAGCACACTTCGTGTCACGCTGGAACCATTCCAGTGTATACGGATAGTTCCAAGTCCCAAGAGGGGTTCGGTTTCCACGCCATATCCCCTCTGTTTGAAGTCAGCGGGGCTGTGCCGAGTGCTGCCTCTGTCTTCACGGCCAAGCTAGTTGCAATACAATGTTCGGTACGAGAGATAACGCGACGTGCACCATTCGGAGACTGGATTGTTATTTATAGCCACTCACAAAGCGCCCTGAGTACTCTCGGGGCATTGTAATCTCCTCATCCTCTGATTCGCGATATCTCTGACGCCACGGTTTTGGTGATCCGGGCGGATTTCAAGATTATCTTCTGCTGGGTTCCTGAACATGTAGGAATTTTGGAGAATGAGCACGCCGATGAGAGCGACTACATGGCAGAATTACGGGCTGCCCTTCGGCCCGCCTGGCAAAGAATATGGCAGATGGTCGAGGGGAACTTAAAGTTACGTACCATTGCGCCGCGACTGTTCCCATGTACCTACCCCCAATTCAGCGACTGCTTCAGATTGCTTTCTCTCGTCTCTGCATTGGACCCACTCGCTGAAGGCACCGCCATTTGATGGAGCGCTCACCTGCGCCTTACTGCGACGACTTCGTTGTCTCCCCAGGCTGTTCAGCGCATTCTTGTTGAATGTCCCAGTCTGGGTGATCTCCGTGCACGTTACCTGTCACGGTACCGTGACAAGTGAGGTCGCTACCGCTTGCCATTTATACTCGGAATTGGTTCGTGTACACCACCTTGCGGACTATACGACTTTTGGGAAGAGGCTGGCCTCCTCCACTTTATTTGACTGTTTGTTGAAGGTTACACGCTCCTGCACCGGGGGTCGGCGGATCTAACCCCGACGCTGGAGCGCGCTTCCTTCTTGTTAGCTTTTGCATTGTTTTGTTTTTAGTCCATGATCTTTTATCCTTATTTGGTATTTACTTATTGTTTCTTAATATAGCCTAGTCGTAGGCTGTAGTGATTACGGCAACTTATGCCCTAGTAGGCATTCACTGGATGGGCTCCTAAATTATACCCCCCCCCCCTTCCTCGAAACGGGCTCTAAAACCAGATGACTTGGACGAGCCAGCGCCAGCCATGTCAAAATTGGGAAGTCCATAAATAACAACGCTCATAAACGGCGGAGAAATTCCGCCTTCCTCGTGAGTCCTATGGGGCCCATGATCTGAGTGTGATTCTGGGGTGCCTCCCACCGAATCTTGGTTTGCCCCTTGGAAGAACCTGCCATCTGTGGCGGGTACTCCTCCCAGACTATTTCTACCGAGTGGATTCCGACTGGAATTTCTCTAGGTCTCTTGCAGTGTTTCCCAACCTTTTTTAGACTAACGCCCCCTTGAACACTAAATCTTTTGATATCGCCCCGTCTGCCAATGGAATTTAATCGTTCCTAAGTTACAAGACATATTATTTTGAATAAAAAAAACAGAAGAATCTCATTCAAACCTTACCTCCAATATGTTCTAATGAGATGGTTGACTTTGGTGTTTTTTGGCTAACTTTTGCACCCTCGGTTCCATCCTACTAAGAAGTAATCTTAAATCTCCTCCTTTTTTGATTTGCAGGTAGTTTCTTTGTTTTGTGAAAAGTCGAGCAACTGCACTAAATCCGCATTCAGCCATATATGAAGATGGGAAAGCTATGAATATTGTTTAAAGGCTCCCCACAGCTTTGGATACTTTTCAGGAATTTCCTTTTTTAACCAAAATCCTGGTATGATTGCTTGAATAGAGGCACCATTTTGAAGTCATTTCTTAAACCAATTAACTCTTATTGCATTGCAAGATTAGTTTCATTTGTATAAGCATCTGTAAATGGGTTTATCAGCCAGTCAGGTATTTTCATATCTATGAGATCATGATATCTACAGCTCCTGTCCTCGTGTAACGTTTTCAAATGTTCGCAATAAATCAAGAGGTCATCATCCAATATAGAATACTTATTCTCATCATATTCCAGTTCATTTAGATTCGGAAACGGAGAAGGAAAGCTTGTCTAAGAATGCGCAAATTTTAGATTTCGCTTTGATAAGAGTTACATCACAGCCTTGGACTTGCAAATTCAGATCGTTGAATATGCTGAAGATATCTGTTAAATAAGCAATGTCCTTCTTGGAAGCTATGAGTTCATCACTTAAATGACCACATTTATTCTCTCTGAAAAATTTAATTATGCTGTTGAAAAGTGAATAAAATCGCTTTAAACAGTTTCCTTTCGGTAACCACTTCACTTCGGTATGCAAAAGGAGGCGATCAAATTCTTCTTCACTGTTATCACAGATTTATGAAGTCGATCACTCAAGTTCCTGGCAACCAGATCTTGTCGATGAATTATGCAATGTATTGTAAAGACACTGGGCACAACTTTCTTAAAAAATGCAAGAAAACCTTTCTATCGTTGTAGAAGTCTAAATACCGCGTACATAATTGTACGCAGAAATACTCCGACACAAGCTGCGTGCCCTCTTGCCTCGAATTCTCTGTCGCCCTTTTTCGCGCCACCGTAAACTCCAAGATGGCTCGAAGGCGTGAAAGACGTACTGTCTGCCTAAAGATGAAAAAAGGTTTCGCGCGACGATACGGATTTTACGAGAATTTGATTCTCTCTCTCGATTTCTGCTCGCGAGGGAAATAAAAGAAAAACTTCTCCCTGGAATCAGATAGAAGATCTTGGACCTACGTCGAGTTTGTGTGGAGCCCGATCCACAAAGGAAACTGTTCGCCTGCTGCAAAGAAGGAACTTCTCGGGCAATTGGTTGTTGCCGTCACGGTACTTGTAGGTGCCAACTTCTCGCAGGCCCTACCCTTCAGAGTCTGAGGTTTCACAGGACCTTCCTCTGCGGATTACCCTAGACGTAGCTAGGTAATCGGTTTTGGTTACCCACTCCAGGAGCCGAATAATCGGACAGGTACTTCGAGGTATAAGTCAGATTTGAGTCACCGTTTGGCTCACCTCCGTGATCCGGCATAGGATCATTATATCAGCGGTCTACGATTACCTTTTCATTCGGTAACCTCGGACGGCCGGACTAGGTGCGATCATCGTCACCAGAAGAAGATCTTCACCATCCCCTTCAAAAATACTTACGAACTCAAAAGGTATCGTTAATTGAATTATCCCCTCCCCTAACTTCACCAGTTTATTTGTGAACTATAATTCTTATTCCGAGCCCATAACCTCGAGTATTAGAAGTGCTTAATTCAGTGTTTAACTCAATAATAATATTCCCTTCGTTCTGCCTGGTGTTATTAACACGCAAGTATCCCAGTGAGTAATTTTCAAGTTAATCCCACGACATTTTTGTAGACTTATTTATTCACTACACGATGTCGTAGAGTGAAGGTGTGCTACCCGGTCTCCTTTATCAATCTTTGTTTTCATCAACAAACAGTGATATTGCCTATTTATCGAATAAAAGTGAATACTAGTGTTTTTAAACTGCCTTGAATACTAAAAATTATAAATCTACGTATGTAAGTTAATTTATTTGGACATATAAAGTGATATTACCGCATTACGTCGAAAATTCCCATGTTCCCACTGAGTCTCTTTGAAAGCCATTAGGCCTAAACTCAACTGAGTGATTAGAAGTGCAGCTCTGCCACATCCATCTTGTTTAACTAATCTCTTCACTCTTTGAATTGAAAAAATTATAACAATCACTCATCAATCAAAACCTAACAACCTTCATAGTAAAAATGTTAACAATTAAACATTAGTTTCTCCCAGTAATTAAACAAACTCCCATAGCACATAAGCACTGTTGTCACATTTATCCATTCATCCTTAGAAAGAATGGCTCCTCCTACTCTCAGGAAGGCAGACAAAGAAAAAAATACTCCAATTACAAGAGGAAAAACCGAATTAAACGAACCAGTTAATTTTAATGAACTGCAGACCCATATTTCCTCATCTACGCTATCAGGTGATGCCAAAGACATTATGAACGTTCTATTTAAGTTTTGTGAATTATCTTTTGCCAAAGAACAAAAAATCATCTCTCTCGAAAAATCTAACGAAGAAATGAGATCAAAAATCGAAAAATTAGAAGAAAAGGTTGATTCTTCCGATGCTTATGAAAGAGGAGATACGATTATATTCTCCGGCAATATACCTGAAGCTACCAATAATGAAAACTGCAGCAATATCATCCGCAAACTTATTAAGATAACTGCCAAATACAAATGCAAGAAGCTGACATCTCTGTTCCTCATCGTCTAGGTCCCAAGCCTAAAGTACAAGGTCCCGACAAAAGAAACATAATTGTGAAGTTGCGCAGAAGTGATCTGAAGCGTGATATCTTCTCAGCATGCAAAGAATTCAAACCTTCATTCTATGTAAACGAACAACTGACTCCAAATCGCAACAAAATCTTTTTCGTCCTCCGCCAAGCTAAAAAGAAATTCTCCACAAAGATCGCCGGCTGTACTACCAGAGAATGATTCATCAACGTTTTCCTGCCATCACCCTCCAGTCGCCGTGACCTACGTATAGTTATCAATACCCAAGCTGCCCTCCAAAAATTTCTGTCGGAACACCTCAGACTTTAATGGTGAGAATCTCTGGAGCGATCAGTAATAATACCTTCGGCGATATTACTGCTTTAGATGAGAAAAAAACGACAAACAAACCATGTTTTGACCTAGCTTTCACTTACTTTTATTTCAATTGTATTACATACTTTATTCCTTTTTCTCTTATTAAAGTTATCATAAAAATAGTATTTTAACTGTTTATAGATATTTTATACGTAATTTCAATTTGTAACCTTTAATTTTTAAATTCCAATAGAACTCCCTTTATGTTTGAATAACTCGATCACTTCAATAATATCGATCCAGACATAAACCCTTTTGATGAATTATATCCAAATTTTAAAGAAAATAACGTAAGAAACCAATACTACGATTGTGATAAATTTAACACTACATTTTCATTTGAAAAAAAAGACCTGTCCATTTTAAATCTTAATATTCGATCTTTGCACGCAAACATTGATGAATTTTCAATATTTTTGTCAACACTTAATTATAAATGTTATGAAAAAGATTAGAATATCAAAGCTTATGTGAAAACTATTGCAAAATAAGCACTAAATAAACAATATCACGCAAAGGAACAACACTTACCAACACAGAACTTACGCGGAATCTAACAGCAATCCAAAACAGACGTGGACCCAAGAGAGTGTGGCTGTTACGTACATGTTTTATACAAGTACAAAACGGATCAAGTTTAAAGCAACAATAACGAGTGGAAGCTTTATGTACTTATTTTATACAAGTACAGATTGAACCTCACGCATGTATGGCATTGTTGAAGAAGTTATAGGAAACTATAAGTCAGCTATCAGAGGTTTATTAAAACGTCATCAAACAAGCCTTTTCAGTAAGTTTCCATCGAACATGTCAACGCAAACCAAATGCCACGTGAAGAAGTATCAACAACTAGTCGTATAATAATGTTAATACAATGCGTGTACAATATTAAGCTATGCAAATAATACATATAATTGTAAATCTGTACAACAGTAAAATTTATAATTGCACTTATATAAGTATCGACATTAATTTTTTCATGGCCACAGAGTTAAAAGGTAATCAATTTTCCAGAATTATAATTACAAGATTGCCAATTTGGCAACTCTCCTGTGTAACACCAACTGAGCGAGAAACACAAGCACACTAACACACATCACATCACTGGCATCCACTAGAATTTTCTGTAGAATTCTATAAAATTTCTTCAATTGTGCAGATTTTTTGCTTTCCATAGAATTTCAGTATTTCTATAGATTTCTACAGGTCCAATGAGTAGGTAGGCTATAATATTTGAGTAATATTTAAACTTGATATGGTTAACATTGAATAAATCCGGAACCACCCCAGTGTGCATTCAACACCCCCTAAGAGAAGCAACATCTTACAGCGCCTCCTTGTACCTTAACACCATCCAAGTTGGAAGTCACTGGTCTATGACCTTTTATAAACGTCGTTGGGGGGGGGGCAAGGGCCTTTCATTTTGAAAGAAAGGGACAGATTCGCGAACTCTAAAAAAAGGTGATGACACATGTCTTTGGGACTCTGGCAAGCACGGCCGACGAGGTCCCTGCCTCTCCTAATCCGTCTAAGATGGTTCATCATTTATTGATCCACTCCCAAGTGCAAAGATCAATTTTGGATCTCTTGATCACTATATTAGTGACGGAACGCTTTAAAATTGAAAGGAGGGGGGGTGCCACTGCTAGAGAAGGAGAGTTGTCCGAGGGCGATTTAAAGAAAGAGGCGAGGGTTAAGCCATCTCACCCGTAGACATAGGAGAGGAGAAACTCATCTCTGCTAGAAGAAAAGGGATAGGCCTCTGAAAAGCAAACGGGAGAGGGGACCCTTCTTCAGAGGTGGAGTTCTCCAGGGCAACAATGCTCAGACGTCATTAAAAAAAGCGAATAAAATAATTAGATTCATTGGTAGAGCGTTCGATTATAAGTCCAAATATACAATCCTTAATCTCTATAATTCTTTGGTCCGTCCCATTATGGAATACTGCGTCCAAGCCTGGTGTCCGTACTATCAGAAAGATATAGTGAAATTAGAACGAGCCCAACGAAGGCTCACTAAAATAATACCAAGTCTAGGAACAAAACCTACGAAGAGTGACTTAGAGAACTGAATCTCTTTCCGTTAAATCACCGTAGATTAAGAGGGAACTAAATTCAGGTCTTTAAAATTATTAAAGGCATAGACAATATTGACAGCAATATATATTTCACTATCGACCAGTCAAATTACACGAGAGGAAACGGTTGTAAAATTATAGGTAATCATTTTAACTAGCACGAATCTAAGAACTTCTTTTTTAACCGAATCGTGAACTTATGGAATGGTCTTCCTCGTAAAATAATAGACTGCAACACCGTAGATACTTTCAAACGCCGTATAGATAAATATACGACTAACTAACTCCCGAGTATTCAGGTGTCAGGTTAACCCAATTTTCCCTAAATAAATTTCACTTCGAGATCTCTGCCATGTTTCCTGTATAGCGCTCTCTCTCTCTCTCTCTCTCTCTCTCTCTCTCTCTCTCTCTTTCACTCTCTCTCTCTCTCTTTCAATTGAGCAGCGATGTGCCCGCTCGACTGCTAGTCTAAAGGTAGCCTGTTTGAATGGACCGTAAGGTCTTCTAGGGTACTTTCTTTTCTAGTTACACCCCCCCCCTCTCTCTCTCTCTGTCTCTGTCTCTCTGTGTCTCTCTCTGTCTCTCATGGTGGACAAAATGACGTCGCATTTAGAGTCAAAGCTGCTACTGAGGATTCCCAGCACGGCTTCCGAAGGCAACGGTCATGCCTAATGAACCTTGTGGAATTCTTCCACTTCGTGTTCAGTGAGCACGGTCGGGACAAGGCGGTGGATGTGGTCTACTTAGACTTTCACAAAGCCTTTGATAAGGTACCACACCGCCGCCTTCTCCGGAAAGTGCGAGCGCTGGGTATAGACAGAAAAGTAGCAGGCTGGATAGAGAACTGGCTAAATGGCAGACGGCAACGGATGGTGGTGAATGGACAGGCTTCTGAGTGGGTGCCCGTTACTAGCGGAGTCCCTCAAGGTTCTGTCATGGGACCACTAATATTCATCATCTACGTCAAAGACATGGACGGTGACATGGTTGCAGAGATTTCTAAATTTGCCGACGATACCAAGCTTGGTATGAACGTTGCAAATGATGGAAATTTTTCCCGCTTGCAAGATGATCTTCCAAAGATTGGGGAGTGGTCAGACACGTGGCAGATGCCTTTCAACGTAAACAAATGCAAAGTGATGCATATTGGCCACCGAAATCCCCAATCACCCTATATCCTTAATGGCACTGCCCTGGAATCCTCCGACACTGATAAGGACTTGAGTGTAACTATCACCGGTGACCTCAAGTTCTCGAAACAGTGTATTGACGTGGAGAAGAAAGCCCAAAGGATGTTAGGGTATATAAAGCGACAGTTTGGATATCGGAACAAGGAGATTGTACTGTGTCTGTACAACTCCCTCGTCCGACCGCACCTGGAGTATGCGGTACAATTTTGGAGTCCTTCATTTCGAAAGGACATCGCTAGATTGGAACGCGTGCAAGCCAGGGCAACCAAGCTGATTCCCTCTATCAGAAATAAAAGTTCTCGTTGGAAACCCGTAGACTGTGTGGTCAGGTCATCGAAGTTTTCAAAATACTTCGAGGGTTCGACAATGTTGACTACGGGGATATTTTCACACTTGCTGAGAACAGAACAAGAAATCACGGCTTCAAACTTGAACTGAAGCGTTACAACCGCAATCTGTGTAAAAAAAATTTTACCTACAGTATTTGAGGTAAGTGGAACGCACTTCCAGTGGAAGTTGTCAACAGTGAATCTGTTGACCAGTTCAAGTCAAGACTAGACAAAGTCTTGAAAAGTGGCCGTTCAGGGACGCAAAACAATTGAGCAGCCATGTGCCTGCTCGATTGATAGTCCAAAGGTACCCTCTTTGAATGGACCATAAGGTCTCCTAAGGAACTTCTTTTTCTTATTACTCCTTGTTACACTCTCTCTCTCTCTCTCTCTCTCTCTCTGCTATCGCTGGAAACACGTAGACTGCGTGGTCAGCTCATCGAAGTTTTCAAAATACTTCGAGGGTTCGACAATGTTGACTACCGGGATATTTTCACACTGAGTGAGAACAGAATGCGCAATCACGGCTTCAAACATGAACTGAAGCGTTACAACCGTAATCTGTGTGGAATTTTTTTCCCTTACAGTATCTGCGGTAAGTGGAACGCACTTCCAGTGAAAGTTGTCAACAGTGAATCTGTTGACCAGTTAAAGTCAAAAGTGGCCGTTCAGGGACGCAAAACAATTGAGCAGCCATGTGCCTGCTCGATTGATAGTCCAAAGGTACCCTCTTTAAATGGACCGTAAGGTCTCTTAGGGTACTTCCTTTCCTTGTTACTCCTTGTTACACACACACTCTCTCTCTCAACATCAAATAGATTTGCTTCCCTGGACTCGGGCCGGGAGTCTCCAATCGTTATCGGAGACTCTCAAGTGAGGGGCCTGACAAATCGGCCAAACGGGATGCGCAAGGAAATGTGGCGCTTACGTAGCCTACCAGATAAGAAGACGCGAGAGATCATAAAAGAAGTTAAAAAGATTAGAATAGGACAGCAAGATACGCCGGTAGTGGCCCAAGCCAGTGGAAACGACCTGTTCCTACGGGGAGGCTCTGCAGGCTTTACTGAGCCCATCATCGAAGATGTCAGAAGTTTAGCAGCCTCGTTGAAAGAAATAACATCAAAACCAATCGTCGTTGGGATCATACCGAGACGCTCCGGGGGTGCCTTGGCCAACCAAAAAACTCTGAACATAAATTGGAGGGTAGGTGAAATCCTATTAGGAATGGGCGTATGTTTCGTCAACCCCTTCAACGAATTCTACGGTCGGTCGATCAGGGCTGTTTAGTGAGGATGGCACTCACCTGTCTGTCCGTGGAAGAGGTGCGCTGCGTGAGCTCATCCGCCGCGGTTTATATTGGTTAAAGAAATCTGATGTAGGGGGAAGGATGACTGAGACCCCAGTGGGAGAATCCCACAAAGTAGCGCCCTCGGCAGCCGATGTCGAGCACCCAGCAACCAATCCTTCCGTCGATACAGAGGAGGGGGTGGAAGTGGGTGATGGCCAGCCTCCAAATCCAGCTTCGGAGGGGAGGATGCAGACGAACCGTCGGGAAACGGAGAAGTGGAGGGGGCAGTATGGCTAGCGGACGCCCCCTAAAAGTTCTTCTATTAAATGCCCGCTCAATAAGGAACAAGTTCTGCGAGCTTAGAGCCCTGATGTCATCAGAAATGCTTGACATAGTGGCCGTCACGGAGTCTTGGATTCGTGCAGACACCAGGGACTTCATAGGTCAGTTTAGGAGTACCCGGTTACGAGACCTTTCATAAAGATCGCGCTGACCAGGAAGGTGGTGGAGTTCTGGTGTATGTACGGGTCCATCTATCTCACATTGAATGCAGAATTGTCCCAGAGCATGAGGTAGTAGGAGTCGACATCAAGGTCGACAATACAATGTACAGGTTCATAGTGGCCTATCGACCTCCTCATCGGACGGTAGAGGTTGATATAGACATGTACCAAAAACTGTCCAGTCTCTTAGACGGCCACCCCTCGCCTGCTGGTAGGGGACTTTAATTGCCGAGTCGACTGGAGTGACCGAACGGGCGACGGAGAGGCATCTTGGCTTGTAGACTTTGCTGACAGCAACTTTCTGACTCAGTGGGTCGGCGAGCCTACCCAAGGGGGCAACGTTCTAGATCTAGTATTTACCACTGAAGATGACCTGGTCTCTGACCTGTCAGTGGATGAGTGCCTAGGTGGTAGTGACCATAACATGGTAAGGTTTGGAGTACGTGCTCCCTGTACGCAAAGTACTAATGAACGAGCACGTAAATTTGATCTCAGACGTGCAGACTTCAATGGGCTTCGGGAGGCACTTGGCCAGATGCAACTAACTAACGAAGGCGGGACGAATTCCAAATGGAACGACTTCAAAAATCGTTTTATGGATCGTCAGGCCGAGTGCGTTCCAACGAAGGCTGTCAGACTAGCGAGCATTCAGCCTAGGTGGTTTTCTCAAGAAATCGCTATTGCTATTAAAGCTAAAAAGTCAGCGCACAGAGCATGGAAGAGGAATAGTAGTGCGATGCACCATGAAGCCTATGTGACCCATAGTAGAACGGTTGGTGCACTATTGCGCACAGTAAGCGTTACGAAGAAATTCGTGTGGCCTCTCTCTCCAAAGAGAGCCCCAAGGAGTTCTTCGCGTACGTGAACAGCCGAAAACCATTACGCCAACGCATCGGACCCTTGAGAGACGCCGACGGCGTTCTCCAGGATTCAGATGAGGAAATAGCTGGCATATTCAACGACTACTTCTCCTCGGTTTTCACGAGGCAAAGGGTCGGAGAGATACCCAGACCGCCGATAGTGATAGATCGTGAGTTAGAATCACTAGAAGCAATAACTACAACTTCCGAAGAGGTTGCTAGGAGGCTAGGTCAGTTAAATGCGTATAAATCCCCAGGTCCTGACGGCTTCCTGCCAAGAGTACTGCGTGAGGTGAAAGATCAGGTGAGCCCTCATCTTTCTGAGATCTTCAACTCATCGCTCGACAGTGGCAAAGTACCTGCAGACTGGCGTATGGCCAACGTCACCCCGATCCACAAAAAGGGGGACCGTGGCACCGCAGGAAACACTACCGACCAATTAGTCTCACTTCAATCATAGGGCATAGGATAATGAATCATTTAGTCTCACGACCTGTTGAGAGACACACAGCATGGCTTCCGAAGAAAGCGCTCGTGCCTCACGAACTTGCTTGAATTCTTACACGGTATAATGAGTGAGTTTGACAGAAGTCGAGCGGTGGACATACTTTATTTGGATTTCCAAAAGGCTTTCGATAAAGTCCCCCACCGCCGACTGATGGCGAAAGTACATGCCCTGGGAATAAGAGGAAAGGTCGTAAAATGGTTATAAAGTTGGTTGTCGGACAGGCGACAGAGGGTTACCATTGGAGGCCACACCTCTCAGTGGTCGTCAGTAACGAGCGGAGTCCCTCAGGGTTTCGTGCTAGGCCCTCTATTATTCATCATCTACATCAACGATATAGATGAATGACTGGTGAGTCGTCTAGCGAAATTTGCCGACGACACCAAACTTGGAGCTAATGTAGCAAATTCCGAAAATATCAAGATGTTGAGGGATGACCTACGGATGATCGGCGAGTGGGCTGACAAGTGGCAAATGCCTTTCAACTTAGAAAAGTGTAAGGTGATGCACATCGGGTATACAAACACCCGGTAAGGCTACGAGCTACAAGGTATGTGTCTTGACTCTACTGATGTCGAGAAGGACTTAGGTGTGCTGATTAGCAGCGATTTAAAATTCTCGAAGCAGTGCTTACAGGTGGAGAAAAAGGCTCATCGCTTGTTATGTTACATCAAGAGCCAATTCAGCTTTCGAACAAAAGAGGTTGTTTTGCCTTCGTACAACTCGCTGGTGAGGCCTCACCTAGAGTTCGCTGTTCAGTTCTGGTCTCCTCATTATCGAAAAGACATCGATCGTCTGGAAAAGGTGCAAGCCAGGGCCATGAAACTGATCCCATCGCTAAGGAACAAGTCATGCCAAGAAAGACTGCAAGAGCTCGATCTCTATTCGTTAGAGACTCGAAGACTGCGCGGTCGTCTAATAGAGACTTTTAAAATCTTGAAAGGATTTGAAAATGTCGACTCCACCAAATTATTTACCTTCAACCGGAATATGACTCGAAATCACGGGTGGAAGGTGGAGCTGCCCAGATTCAATACCATTCCGGTGGGTAAGTCATTCACATATGACATTTGCGACACATGGAACAAACTACCAGCGGGGGTTGTTGAGAGTAGCAGTGTTGAACAATTCAAGAGTAGACTTGACAAATTATATTTGAATAGTTGATGATCTCATAGCAAGTAATCGGTACATGCTAAGAATCAAAACCGCAAAAGTGCCTCCTCGATATGGGCCGCAAGGCCTTTGAGGTACTTGTTTTCCTTTTAACTCCTTGTAACTCTCTCTCTCTCTCTCTCTCTCTCTCTCTCTCTCTCTCTCTCTCTCTCTCTCTCTCTCTCTTTCCCGGAACAATGCTTTGAACAAATCACAGCCCAAAGTGTATGTCTCTTTTGCAAAATGGCAGAAAAGCATGAAAAGGAAAAGAATGAATTAATGACAATCATTCATGACCTAACCAACAGAATCTCTGCACTAGAAACCAATAGATGTGATTGTGCTATCAATGAAAATCGAATAACTCGCAAGGATAAAAAAAGTAATCCAATTAGAACAATCTGTACTGCTTTTAGAAAACAAAATTGAAAATAACAGTGTCAGAGAAGAGCACTCGATAGCAATTACAAATAAACGAAAAACTAAATCAAAACCAAACACGAATGCACTCGGTGTTCCCCAAAATAGAAATACACATCTAAAAGAAGAAGACACTCATTTAATTGGAGACTCCTTAATTAGAAACCAGATAGACTTTTTGGTGCGAAAAATCATAGTAAACGTAAATTCTGGTGTTATCCCGGAGCGAACATCAAAAAAATAACTCAAGAGATAGACAACCTAACTTTAAAAAAACAAAATTGTTCCGTAATAACCAACGTTGGAACTAATGATGTCTTTTGTAATAGAAATTATGCTAGAAGTGAAAAGATAATTGAGGACTATTCTAAGCTCGTCGAAAAAATCAAATCAAAGACCAAGAGAGGCATGGTAATAGGATTAATACCGAGACTAAATTCAAATAGAGAAATGTTAAGTCGAGCAATAGGCATTAACGATCGCGTAAAAAAGATATGTGACAAAGAAAATGTTAAATTCGTAGACCTATGGCAGAATTTTATCCGGAAAGAGGAATATTTCAAACTAGACGGAACGCATTTTAGCAGAAAAGGAAAAGAGCAATACGGAGAATTGCTCCATTTATACCTGACCGAAGTACTAAAGCAAGCTGCCATCTCTCCAGAACCCCAAGCTAATTCGGGAAACGACCTCGGTGCAAGACCAATAGTAAACGGATAAGTTCTCTCAAAGCAATTTTATTTAATGCTAGATCAATCCGGAATAACTTTTTAGAATTCAAAGCGTTAGTAGCATTGAATAAATATGATATAATAGGCATCACCGAAACTTGGATCCATAGTCATACGAGGCATTATAGCAGTGAATTTCAACTCGAAGGTTACAAATTATTTCACAAAGATAGAATCTACAAGGAAGGAGGTGGGGTGCTATTATATATAAGAGAAGACCTTCAGCCTATTAATTGTAATATAGAGGCAGAATTTAAATTAAGAGGAATAAAATTAAACATAAACAAATGTCTGTATATATACTTAGCCTATAGAAAGCCACACCATTCATATGAAGCAGATAATCGATTTTACGAAATTCTGACGAATGTTAATAAAGACAAATTATCGCTTATTATTGGCGACTTTAACTGCCCCCAAATTAATTGGCTAACACGGAACTCAGATTCTGAAGGACAAAGATTATTCAATTTCATAGAGGAAAATCTGCTAACTCAATGGGTCACCGAGCCGACTAGAGGCGAGAATATAGTGGACTTAATCTTAACTTCAGATGATGAAATTATCTCAAACGTAACTGTATGCGATCAACTCGGTGGCAGCGACCATAAACTAATAGAATCCGAATTAAATTTACCAAACCAAAAAATTGTGAGAAGCAATGCAAAATTAGATTTCAGAAAGGCAAACTTCGCGGCTTTAAAACAAAGTCTCATAAACTATCAACTAAATGGCAGAGAGATAAATGAAGTATGGAACGAGTTTAAATACAATCTTTTAAGGAAACAATCCCAATTCATTCCTCAAGCAGTCAGAAAAAGTGGAAAAAATCAAAATCCCAAATGGATGACTAATGAAATTAAGAGGGATATTAACAAAAGAAAAGAGGCTTATAAGGCGTTTAAATTAAACAGCTCATAAGAAAATAAAAAGAAATATTTTGATCTCAGAAGAAAGATAAAAACTGGAATTAGGAGAGCAAAGCGTAACGAGGAAATGAGGGTAGCATTAAATTGTAAAGAAAACCGCAAAGAATTTTACGCCCTAGTTAATAGTAGAAAACCAATAAAAAACATCGTTGGCCCAATCAACGATGGTCACAATTATTTACAAGTTAAGGATAAAGATATAGCTACTACGCTAAACGAGTACTTTCGCTCGGTTTTCACCGACGACACCTCAAATCAAAATATCGCTCCGTATAATGAGTATTTAGGAAATAACACACTAGAATTGTTCAAATGCACCAGCAAGGATGTACAAATACGAATAGATAAAATGAATAAATTTAAATCCCCAGGACCTGATAAAATAGTGACAAGAGTAATCAAAGAAGTAAAGGATGCAGTGGTAGACCAGATAACCTACATTTTTAACTTATCACTTGAAAATAATACTGTTCCTCAAGACTGGAAATTAGCTAATATTACTCCAATATTTGAAAAAGGACGCAAAGATCTGCCATGCAATTATCGACCAATGAGTCTGACATCAATAATTGGCAAAATGCTGGAAAGTATTATAGCAGAAAAAATAGTAAGCTACTTAGAAACCAATGAACTGCTAAGAAACACACAACACGGATTTAGGAAACACAGATCTTGTCTTACAAACTTGCTAGAGTTCTTTCATTACATTAACACCATTCATGATAGTGAGAGATCTGTCGACCTCCTGTATTTAGATTTTCAAAAGGCTTTTGACAAGGTGCCACACAGGAAATTAATGTCCAAAGTTAGAGCCCTAGGAATACGAGGCAAAATAGCGAATTGGATTGAAGACTGGCTTAGTAATCGTATGCAGAGGGTGGTGATCAATGGAGAAGAGTCCGAGTGGATAACTGTAAATAGCGGCGTTCCTCAGGGATCAGTCTTGGGCCCCTTGCTTTTTATTATATATGTAAATGATATAGACGTGGGATTAATCTCTAAGATCTCCAAATTCGCTGACGACTGCAAACTGGGTAAAAGCATAGTTACCGAGCAAGATATAATAGATTTTCAAAAGGACATTGACCACATATCTGAATGGTCTGAAAGATGGAATCTTCCACTAAATCTTGACAAATGCAAATTAATGCACGTTGGCCACAAAAAATCCGAAGGCAGAATTCAAACTCAATAACAAAATAATAGCAGAAACAGAAATCCAAAAGGACCTCGGTGTTTGTATATCTAATGACCTAAAGTTCACACAGCACTGTGTTGATGTAGAAAAGAAAGCGCGAAAGATACTTGAATACATTAAGAGACAGATCAGCTATAAAAGCGAGACGGTAATAATTAACTTATACAATACTCTAGTAAGACCACAATTAGAATACTGTGCACAGGTATGGTCACCCTTCCTCAGAAAGGACATAGAAAGATTGGAGAGAGTACAAGCCACGGCTAGGAAGATGATTCCATCATTAAGAAAATACAATTACGAAACAAGACTGGAAAAGTTAAATCTATACAAACTAGAAACTAGACGTATGCGAGGTCAGCTCATTGAAGTATTTAAAATCCTAAAAGGAATTGAAAATGTAGACTACACCACCTGGTTCGAATTCAATAAAAATATGACACGAAATAACAGCATGAAACTAGTCCCGAAAAAGTACAGTCTTAATTTATGTGGAAATGTTTTCTCGTACAAAATTGTAAATGCATGGAACCAGTTGTCGGAAGAGATTGTCTCGAGTCCTACCGTTAATACTTTTAAAAAGAGATCAGATACAATTATAAGGACGATTACTTTTAAGATAATATTTTTTTTGTATGTTTGTTTTAAACAATTAATTCTTAACTAAATAATACAATAAAGAGATAGGCTCCGCTTTACTATAAAAATTCCTGATTGTACACTTTCATTCGGACAGCAGGTGTCTTTTCATACTTTTTATGCCCAATTGACTCGGGTGGAAGAGGTGGGAGGGGAGAGCCTTGAACTGTACTATACTTTCTCTAAAGCAATTAGTTAAGAAAAAAACAAAACAAAAGTACCTCCTCGGTATGGACAAACTAGTCTTTTAAGGTACTAATATTCCTTGTAACACACGCTCTCTCTCTCTCTCTCTCTTTCTCTGGGTTTCTACCTAAGGTGTTGAAAGAAGTGCGCGATCAATTGTCACGACACCTGAACGCAATCTTCAACATGTAAATCCGGACCGAATGCGTTCCTAGAGACTGGCGTGAAGCGGAGGTGACTCCTATCTTCAAGAAAGGAGACCGAAGCCAACCGTCAAACTACCGACCTATCAGTCTGATTTCGATAGTCGGTAAAATCATGGAGAGCATGATGGTGGACAAAATGACGTCGTATTTAGAGTCAAACCTGCTACTGAGGAGTTCCGAAGGCAACGGTCATGCCTGAAGAACCTTGTGGAATTCTTCCACTTCGTGTTCAGTGAGCACGATCGGGACAAGGCGGTGGATGTGGTCTACTTAGACTTTCACAAAGCCTTTGATAAGGTACCACACCGCCGCCTTCTCCGGAAAGTGCGAGCGCTGGGTATAGACAGAAAAGTAGCAGGCTGGATAGAGAACTTGGCTAAATGGCAGACGGCAACGGATGGTGGTGAATGGACAGGCTTCTGAGTGGGTGCCCGTTACTAGCGGAGTCCCTCAAGGTTCTGTCATGGGACCACTAATATTCATCATCTACGTCAAAGACATGGACGGTGACATGGTTGCAGAGATTTCTAAATTTGCCGACGATACCAAGTTTGGTATGAACGTTGCAAATGATGGAAATTTTTCCCGCTTGCAAGATGATCTTCCAAAGATTGGGGAGTGGTCAGACACGTGGCAGATGCCTTTCAACGTAAACAAATGCAAAGTGATGCATATTGGCCACCGAAATCCCCAATCACCCTATATCCTTAATGGCACTGCCCTGGAATCCTCCGACACTGATAAGGACTTGAGTGTAACTATCACCGGTGACCTAAATTTCTCGAAACAGTGCATCGAGGCAGAGAAGGAAGCCCAAAGTATGTTAGGCTACATAAAGCGCCAGTTTTGATACCGTAACAAGGAGATAGTACTTTGTCTGTACAACTCCCTCGTTCGGCCGCACCTGGAGTATGCCGTACAATTTTGGAGTCCTTTGTTGCGAAAGGATATCAAAAGGTTGGAACGCGTACACGCCAGGGCAACCAAGCTGATTCCCTCTATCCGACATAAAAGTTATGAGGATAGACTAAGGGAATTAAAGCTGTTCTCGCTGGAAACCCGTAGACTGCGTGGTCAGCTCATCGAAGTTTTCAAAATACTTCGAGGGTTCGATAATGTTGACTACCAGGATATTTTCACACTAAGTAAGAACAGAACGCGCAATCACGGCTTCAAATTGAACTGAAGCGTTACAACCGCAATCTGTGTGGAAATTTTTTCACCTACAATATTTGCGGTAAGTGGAACGCACTTCCAGTGGAAGTTGTCAACAGTGAATCTGTTGACCAGTTCAAGTCAAGACTAGACAAAGTCTTGAAAAGTGGCCGTTTAGGGACGCAAAACAATTGAACAGCCATGTGCCCGCTCGATTGCTAGTCCAAAGGTACCCTCTTTGAATGGACCGTAAGGTCTCCTAGGGTAATTTCTTTCCTTGTAACTCCTTGTAACTCTCTCTCTTTCTCTCTCTCTCTCTCTCTCTCTCTCTCTCTCTCTATATATATATATATATATATATATATATATATATATATATATATGAGGACTAGAGAAAAAATCACTGATCTAAAGATGAATAAGTCCCTTGGCGCGGACTGGTTTCTACCTAACCTAAAGAGTGCCACGGCATTTGAGCACAATCTTCAACATGTCCTTCCGGACCGGATGCGTTCCAAGAGACTGGCGTGAAGCGAATGTGACTCGTATCTTCAAGAAAGGAGACCCTAACCAGCCGTCGAACTACTGACCTATTAGCTTAACCTCAATAGTCGGTAAACTCATGGAAAGCATCTTGGTGAAGAAAATCACGTCATATTTAGAGTCCATCTTGCGATTGAGGAGTTCTCAGCATGTGTTCCGAAGGCTCTTGTCATGCCTAACGAATCTTGTGGAATTCTTCCACTTCGATTTTAGTAAGCACGACCAGGATAAGCCGGTGGATGTTATCTACTTAGACTTTCAAAAAGCCTTCAATAATGCACCACACCGCCGCCTCCTTCGGAAAGTGCGTGCGCTGGGCGTAGACGAAAATGTAGCAAGTTGGATAGAGAACTGGCTAAGCGGCAGACGGCAACGGGTGGTGGTGAATGGACAGGCTTCTAAGTGGATGCCCGTCACCAGCGCTGTACCCCAAGGTTCTGTCCTGGGACCCCTAATATTCATCATCCACGCAAAGACACGGATGGTGACATGGTTGCGAAGATTTCAAAATTTGCCGACGATACCAAGCTTGGTATGAATGTTGTAAAGGAAGGAAACACTGCATGTCGACAAGAAGATCTTCGGAAGATTGTGAGAGTGGTCGGACACGTGACAAATGTCTTTTAACGTGAAAAAATGCAAAGTCATGCATATTGGCCACCGAAACCCCCAACCTTAGTATATCCTTAAGGGCACTGCTCTGGAATCCACCGACACTAAGAAGGACTTGGGTGTAACTGTAACTAATGATCTCAAGTTCTCGAGGTACTGTATTGAGGCGGAGAAGAAAACCCAAAGGATGATAGGTTATATAAAACGACAGTTTGGATATCGGAACAAGGAAATAGTACTCTGTTTGTACAATTCACTTTTCCGCCCGCACCTGGAGTATGCCGTACAATTTTGGAGTCCTTCTTTTCCAAAGGATATCGCGAGATTGGAACTTGTGTAAGCCAGGGCAACCAAACTGATTCCCTCGTTGTCGGTCTTTTGGTTCGTATAAACAATAACCATGTTTGTTTTCTTTTTTTTGCCGACTAATTGACTATGGACAATTTGGAAACCCCCACTTTGTCGAAGAGGCATGGAGCTCTCCTTGTATTTCGGGCCGGAAAGACAAACAAGGAGATATCAGACTCCCTCAACGTCAGCAGAACGATGGTGGAAAAGGTGAGAAATGAGTTAGATGATTCAGGATTCAAATACGAGGCGACTGCAGAGAGAAAAAACAATGTTAGACGATTTAACTCAATAAAAACACCGAAATTCTTCGCTGAAATGCCGATCATCATCAAACATAATCTTAGAATGTCGATGCGTGCCATTGTAATTGAGAAAGTTGTGGATGAAAAGCTCATCAGGCTGGTGAGGCATGGGGACATACGGTACTTTTCATAAAAGGGAAAATTTCTCTCCAGAGGCATGTAGATGAAATTTAAAGCTGACATTCATGGTCTTCCGTGTCGTCAGCAGTGAAGGTAACTTTATGCCACCACAGCTCTTCCCAGTGGCCGGTTCAGAGGTCACTTGGAGGCTGTCCTCGAGTGAAATCGGCATAACATGTCATGAAAACAAACTGACCTAAAAAATACCGTCCCCACCTTATATGTATATGTTTTCTTTTTCTTGTAAACCAATTTATGTTTAAATAATGTAATGTTTATATTTTAAAATGTTTATCTTATAATATTTTTACGACGCAGATGTGAACTTTAATATTAACACGTATAGCTTCATTTATGAATTTTTTTATGTGAAATTCTTTCTATATTATCATTTTTAAGAAGCAATGTAAACTTTTCCTCCTACGTAATGAACAATCGGTCAAAACTTCTTTATTGTATTTCAGTTCACTAAAATGTTGCTTTCCAACACAAAAAAAGTTTCTGCTTAGGAGCACACCCAGCCTTCTATGTGGATCGAGGAGAGGTTGACAAAAGAGTTGCGCTTCCTCCCGGGACATAATTAATGCCTAGGGTACACTTGTTAAACTTTATTCTTTTTCTTTCACAGTAAAAAAAAAAATAGCTTCCATGTTTGTTTTTGGTTACTATAAAAACCTAACAAGTAGTTACACGCTGTTGTTTGTGTAATACTGTTAGGAACAAATGCAGAGAGGGATTTTTGATACATTTTTCAGGTAGTGAGATCAGGAACCTTAATCTGGTTTAGCTGACCTTCGTCGAGGCGGTACCGAGGTTAGCCTGAGTACTCCATATCAGTTATCAGGTTGCACAGTTGGAGAGAAATATATAAGTGGAGGTAGGTTGGAAGCTGCGCTGGGCATCCTGCACGGATATTTTACTTAACTTCACTAATTTTCCCGGTTAACATATATTCATTCGTTACACATTTATATTAAAAGTGTTTATTAAAAGAATTTTCTGTATCTTGATTTATGCTTTCTCACAAATTAAAACTCGTACTTGAAGAAGATGGAGTTTACAATTATATTGTGAGAAAAGTGCAGCACGGTACGATTGGAAATGAATAATGAACCCCATTTTAAAAAACACAATTTTGTAAAATCATATGATTTATAATTGAAATTGCGCAGACTTCATGACGCATACAAACGAAATGGTTTGGAATGTCTAACTGATTAACTTCCCAAAATAGATGAAAATCCTATGCACCTTCCATTATTTGTTTGGCTGAATTAAGCCCACTTTAGACGAGCTGATTTATGGGGGGGGGGGCAATATCCTTATTATAATTTTATTTTATTAATATTTTTGTTCATCTTGATTTTCTCTTTATCGAATCTTCTTGTTTTTGACTGAATTTCCCTTTTCTTTTTAAGTTGGCCCTTCAAACATTTGTCTTCCCTCTATCTTGACTTCCGTATACTTCTTGCCTGGGTTGGTCCTTAATCTTCGTTTTCTTTCTTGATGCATCTTCATTTTCTTCCATTTTTCTTGGGGGCTGATTTCTTTGTGCTTCTTGATTTTTGTTGAGATAGCCCTTCAAGCGTTTTCTTCCGTTTTCTTTCTTGAGAGATCTTCATAAAAGTTTTTGTACCTCTTGATTTAAATGCCAATACTCTAGCCACACGATTGGCATTAGTCTATGTGATTGTTGGTAAGTTTATCGGCCATTTATATTATCGAGTTGGAAGGAATTTCTCTCATATATTTTCGCACCCCTACAGATTAACCAACATAATCATCGTCGTTTGTCTGATCCAAACCAAAGCTAGAACAATTCTCCACTCACAAATAATAACAGTATGGACCCCTATTTGGCTAGACAGCATTTTGGGAGGCTATATTATTTTGATGAGAACATCACAAGGGAAAAGTATCTTACGATGCAAGAAGTAAAATTTTGACGAGAAGCAGAGCCTTATTGGTATAAGGCAAGAGCTTATCTTTATGCAGGGTGGTCCTCCACTGAATTTCGGATGGGAATTTCGTGAATGGCTGAATGGAAATCTGCCTGAACTTTGGAAGAGTTGAGTTTCGCCCAGCATGTCATGCCTCCCCGTTCTCCCGATCTTTCGGTATGGGAACTCATTAAAACAAGAGTGCACGCAACCAAGCCTGCAAATATTAATGAACTGACGGACAGGGTTATTAGAAGTTTAGAACTATATTGAGAAAATAATTATATAAAAACATTTCAGTAACACGTTTAGATGCAGATATAATTTGCTATAATTTTACATTGTAGTGCTAATTATCCATTTAAAAACTGGCATATACTGAAGAATGATTTCAGATAATAGTTTATATGTTATGATAACTGTAAGATCTTAATTTTTCCTCGCCATAAAACTCCAGTGCGAAGTTATTACAAGCAGAAGAGAGATTTTTCCTCAGTTTAACGCCATCTCTTCCTTGAATTAAGCACCTTTCCAATAATGCCATGTGATTGCTGCCATTTTACTCTGCGCACATCAGCGCTAGAGTTTCTTTTATGATTAAGAACCTCTTGTACGCCTTCACTTGGTCTAGCCACGAGCCGACGTTTCCTCTTTCTTTCCTCTCGGTACAGTAAATCCAACTTGTAAAAATCGTACTAAAGTCACTCATAGTCTAATCCTTTTGGGTGGAGTGTAAAATGGTAACTCGTTTACCATATTTACAGATTTACACTAATGGTTTTGTCCCCAAATCAAGATAATAGTAGTAATCAAATATTTTTTTCCTAATTATCGATATATTTTTTTTTTATACCTCAAGTTTTAGAAAAAAATAGGCATTTTAAATTTTGTGCCTATTTAAGTATAAGTAATTTTGTACTTTTCATCTTCATTTTAAGCTGGAAATTTTAAATAGTTTATCTTTTTATTTGGGTTTTAATGAAAATATAGACAAGGCAACGTTCTTTTAAAGTGTAATTATTAAGTATGAATAAAAACAAAAGTTAAATATAACTTTAAAGGTAATATGGGAGCACTTTTTTATTCTCTTTTTATAACACTGAAGAACACAATTTTCGTTTAGATCTGACACTTATTTTTGACTAACCTTTGGCCTCTTAATCCAAAAATGAGTTTTTCTCTGTATCACATATACTTTTTGAGCTACAGGATACCCTCGCTTTGTATAAAAAACATAAAATACTGCATCTAACAGTATTTTAATTTACCTCCACTGAAAAATAATAAAAGATTGCTTGACTGTAATGTATGTACAAATTTATTTTGTTCATACAAAGGATATTGATACTATAAGTCAAATTGTGTCTAAGTAGTTAAGGCAAATATTTACGCTTATAGATTTGCCTGGAGTGTTCATTATGGGAAAAATTTCGCTTTATACTCCAAAAGTATTCAGCCAACATATTTACATCACATCTACCTTGATAGCGTTCGTTCATGAGCTTCAAATCTTGGTGGAATCGTTCACCTTGCTGACTTCACCAAAGTTTTCCAGACAGTTAACACGATGGCTATGCAGAAAATGCAACTTTATCTTCGTGTTACAACCGAGCGTTTTCTAGCTCTCCAATTGTTTCTGACAATTTTGGTGTAATTCTTTGCTTGAGTATTCCCAAGAAAGTTCTTGGCAAGAAGGTCTTTGAATAATAACTAAACATTCTTTTCGAATTCTGACGTTTTCCCGATAAAATGTTCATCTTTGGTGAGTTGCCTAATCTGTGGATCATCAAACACGCCTTCATTTTTTCAATTAACAGGCCATCAAATGACAAAAAGAAGTACTTGAAACAGTTCCTCTCAGTTGTCAATGCTTTAACGAATTGCTTCATAAGACCTAATTGCTATTGTAGAGGACACATTTTAAGGTTCGCTTTGAGCTAACGATGAACAATCTCCATTTATTTGAGTTGTAGATCGGAATTCACAATTCCTTCAGTAAATCCTTTATGTAATGGCAATGTAAAAAAGCTATTATCACTTCGAAAGTTAGGAAGAAATGTATATTTTCTGGATCGAAAGTAGGATACCTTAGCTCCTTTTTCAAGCACGTTTTTCTAGTTCAATCTTGATGCTAAGGGTTCCGAAGCATTTTTTGATAGTCCCAAATCTCGTGCAAAATCCTTTGTCATGGTATAGGAAAGACCGAGTGATGGCTGGAGTTCGTACGTATGGGTTGGTTACGTACTTCACCAACCTCCGTTATTACGTTTTATTTCTAAGGGTGCTATATATGTTTGATTATTATTATCTTGATTATTACTGATTTAACTTTGAGGGTTCCTAGTGCCTTGCTTAGCGTTTCGAGGATTGCATAAAGTTTGTTAAAACAAAACTAAAACTTTAATTAAAACAAAACAAAACATGAACTAACGAAATTTGACACCTTAAATGCAAAGAAATTACTTTAATAAATTTAAGTGAGGCTTTCTAAAATGACATACTTGAAATAATAATGATGGTTGACCCACAGCTCACTTTAATATAAAAAAATGCAAACGAACTTTACAGAAACGGATATCGGGGTTTAAATGCCTTTATACTTCCAACTAGAATCGAGTTTGAGTCTGACCTTGAACTCAATCGTTACGTCACCTCAAGAATTCTTGTCAGGATGACGCGTGCCACTTGTCTAGATATCTTGTGTGGGCGAAATAGCTTTAAAGACACGGAGGCCTTTGGCGTGTGTGACAGTTGGAGAGACACGCCTTCGGTAGGAAATGATCTCACCACGGGGCAGTGAAAGAATGTTTCTTCAGATTACTCTGGAGAATAATTGGCTCTGGCTAGCGATGAGCCAATGCGGGAATCCTTTGACTCAGGGGAGTGCTGGAAGGGGGGGGAGTTCACTCGGGGGTCTTCCTCAAGGGCGAGGACTATCTCAGTGCTTTGGGCTACACCAGGATAGGGGGAGGGAGGTTTCTCTGACGAGAGTAAGTTGGACTTGATTCTTAAATCAAGTTAACTTAAAGTTCGGTGTGACCACCAGGGACGGGCTCGAGGATGAGCTTCTTCTTAGTTCCGGTATTCCTCAAGGGCGAGGACTATCTCGGTGCTTTGGGCTACACCAGGATAAGGGAGGGGGGAGGCGATCTCTGACGAGAGTAAGTTGAACTTGATCAAGTTAACTTAAAGTTCGGTGTGATCACCAGGAACTAGCTCGAGGATGAACTTCTTTTTAGTCCCTTCTGTTAGCAGCCCGGGCCTCTTGCCGGGAACTTCGTCGCCTTGATGACTGACGTAATATACCACGTTTTTCCAAAGATCTTCGCTTTTATACGTCGTCCCCCCACTGGGTTAGGGACCGGGGAGGGGGGGGGGTGCGTGGACATGCCGCATGAAGTCTCCTCCAACGGTTTTTCTCAGGGCGTCGTACCTCTGGTCCGAGACACCCTCTGGCTTGAGGGAGACCTCCAATTTCGCATCTGAGGTGAAATTGAATACCCACTCTTAGGGGAAATCTTGCAGTTTTAACCTTTTAACTTCTTTTCGAGACAAGGGGCGAGAGAGAGGTGGTTACGAGTTTGGGCTACGTCCTCTACACTGCCAGAATGTTGTGGCGAACAACCAGCGGCTCAACTGAGAGGGGAGGAAAAATATCGATTCCCTTACATCATTCAGCTTATGCTAATCGAACGCTTTACAATCTGAGTCATCTTCATTTTCAAAACTTGCATTATTGCTGTCATTGAATTCTTCTTCATGATCCAAATATTCAAGATAGCGTAATTGAATGAAAACCTAACACTCATTTTCAGCTGCCTGAGACACTGGACGGATAGCTGATAGTAGAATAGTATACTCGCTTTTACATTTGTTTGTATTGTTCTATCCTGAAGTTTTAACTAAACAAATGTAACAGTCTATGCAATGATCATTGGTATATCAAATGCCCACTTATCCCATGTTCCCTTGGTCCACAGCCGTAAACTCTCGCTACACTGCTTGCACACCTTGTGAGGGGCCCAATATTTGTGTTAATAACAAATTTTTACTTTGAGATATTCAAAATAGGCTTGTTTGACAAATAGGATTGCGATACCATCGAAATCCTCTTGCGGCTGCGTAAAAGGATAGATAAGAAAACTAAAAATGTGGAGCAGTTGAAAAATAAAAGGGTGGGAAGAATGAAGACATTAAAAACCACCACCTCAACTGGGAGAAAGGGAGAGACGACCCTTCTCTCCACGTCTTTCCCACAACCCCACATATGGATAAATGGGCAAAAGCTAGTCGGAGAAGAAACTGCAAAGATACCCGCCGGGCAAGAAAATAGGTGAGAAGAGGTTTGTTTGTAAAGAAGGTGACGATAAAGAGGGTTTTCAAACCCCAGGTCCTGAGCCTTTAGTGAGTCGCAAAATAAATTAAATGACTCACGAAAACAGAAAAATAAATGCAAACAAAATTCGGACGCGCGAGCGACAACACATTGCGATTAATATGATTGGTAGGCCTGCTGTCAAATGCTTACACTAGGACGATCGGCAGCTTAGGCCAGATGTCATTGAGGCCGAGAGGGCAAACTGTTGTTTGTGTTGTATGAAATTACGAGACACTTATTTACGCGCATGCAAAATGTTTACTACTTTAACGTGCAGTGATGCCAAGCATCATGGCGTTTTACCTTATAACTGTACTTAATTAATTGATGATACACAGTGAGCACTGATTGCGTATTAAACTTTAAGTGTCGTGTCGATGGATGATCATTATGACTGATTTTTAGGAACTTTTGTTCTAAATTATTATACTTTAACTGCTACACTTTATATTTACCTAAAAAAAGCTTTTCAAATTTTTTACCAGCAAGCAACTAAATTTCATTAGGTACATCTAAAAATGAAAATACCACACATCTAACTAGCCAATTTTAACGTCTTTTGAGACTCCTAATAAAAAGATGAAAGTAACATGCTTTACAGTGAGGAACACTTTCAATTCGGTTTTATAAAATGGGCCTCTTTGTTTTATATATAATAGTTCCAATAATCTTCCTCTTTTCCTTTTCTTTTTTAGGAGAGTAGTGTGTGGAATGTACCCTCTTTTCTTTTTTCCAATAAAAGGCTTCTAGGCCAGAAAGGCTATCCTCAACCATATCCTTATTTGATTTTGGGAAGGATCTGGCTATCATGGGTTCCTTATCAGGTGGATGAGGGCCCTTCCCTCTTGAGTCTTCAGGGGCGTTACCACCCTTGGGCAAAAATTTGCCCTGGATTGGACTCCGGCTCGGGGATGGATTCCACCGAGTAAGTTTTCCTTACATCAGAAGATCCTGTTGTCTGAGGCGAAAGGCGTGTAAATAAAATGTAGGACGTGTGCGGTTAGTATTGCAATGAGTAACTACTTTGACACTGAATCAGGTACTCCTCGATAACGCTCCTCATCTACGTCAAGTAATTGACTGTATACAATAGATTGATTGTTCTATTGGATAGAGTTAGTTGATTAGCGTAGATGAGAACTATCACCCAGGCATGCCCTATGCAGTGTGAAGGTGGCCAATCATTGCTACACTAACCGCATACCATCACCGCGTACATTGCAGTTTACCTTACTAAAATCGAGACTCCAGAAAGTCCGTTAAACTACAGGTTGGTGAAAACGTACCCATCCCGAGTACAAGGAAAAAGCGGTAGTGACCACGCTTGTCGCGGTACCAAGACAAGTAACGTGCGCGAAGATCCCCAGATTAGGACACTAAACAAGAATTTGCCTGAAAGTGTGGGGAAGAACGAAACACTGATGTAGTTGCCTAGTTATTGAGGTGCTAATCACTGAAATCCACACGTCCTCAGGAAGACAGCAGCAGATATTCTCATCTTCAACCCACTTCGGGCAGCCGTGGAGTCAATGATTGCGCCAACCAGTCGAGGGAGATTCCAATACTTGGAGATCGCTCAGGGTACCCTGTGAGTCGTGAATAATCATAAATCAATCTCTGAAAAGGATACAGCGCGTTATCTCGTGTACCGAACGGTGTATTGCAATCAGTTCGGCCTTGAAGAGAGACGCAGAGCCTGGTAGAACTCCCTCGATCTCAAAAAAGGAGGATACGGCATGGAAGCCGATCCATTAGAATATGGAAGCGTTAAAGGTACATTGGTACTACCCTAGCATGACACGGAGTGTCCTCCAAGCTTTGGAATCAGAGGCGTGGTGACAAATAGGCAAAGCTGGTAACTTCTAGGGTGGCGTCAAATAGGCAAAGCTGGTAACTTCTAGGGTGGCGTCCTAGGAAGAACCAGTGGCGCCAATAGCATGAGACCTAATGTGAGCTCCCGTAGAGTTTTCTAGCCCAAATCCTAAATATTTATGGTATGATTGACGTGTCTCGGCAGCATAGGCACCGTCTAGGTCAGCCACGAATACATTTAGAGACGTTAGTGACAATGAGACACTGGGCCTAGGATACAAGCGCGTAATGCACTGTGAATGGCGCAAAAAAAAAAGTCAGTGCTCTTCGGTCTCGCAAGAGATGCGGTTCATCACGGCAGAAATGTAGTCCCATTTTCAGAAAATCGAAATATGTGCGCTCTGGTATAGCAGGAGATGCGGTTCAAAGCCCCTTACAGTTGTCGCACCAAAGTTGGCATCTGGGCTGCACCAAAAGAGGTCGAGAGGTTTTCTAGGTATAGCGTAGCAAGGACATCTTCCGACAGCAACAAGATAATACCGTTGATGCCAAAAACAATGAATACGACTCTGTTGACGCTTCCTTTCGGGACGCCCTCTTTCTGCACTATTATGCCTATGAGGGCTAACCCCACCTTTATGCGGAATCGACGATCTCTTAAGAACTCTGATATGAAGATTTGGAGGCCAGCCCCTCACCCTCATGGTGTGGAGGTTTCCTATGATTCTGTATCTCCATGCGGTATCATAGGCTTTCTCCAGATCAAAAAACAGCCTGGCGTATAGCTGCCAACGAAATAAGGCCTCTAGTATCCGACGTGGATTGTAATTTGCGAAACCTGCATTGTGCACTAGAAAGGTGCTCTTAAAGAAAAAAGCTCTTCTAACATTTACCAATTCTTCCATCAACATGCACACGCAAAATATTAGAGAAATTATGCGGAAACTGGGTTTGGTATAGTGATATCTCCCCATTTTACAAAATACGAACGCATTAACATTCGCTAAAAACATAGGAGGATACCTTCAGTCCAGAACCTTTGGACAAATCTAATAAAAATGACATGCCTCGCTCACCTAGATGTCGAAGCATAGCATACGGCATATCAAACGAACTAGGACTGGTACCTGCGGATGAAGCTAGAACAGATGCATGTCATTGAATTTTTCTCCACCGCTTGAGGTAAAGCGGATCGACGGTCCTTAGCAAGCTCAGGATGTACAATGAATGCTCGCGAAGCAGCATCCCTGCTAGAGAATGTGGGATCTTGTGAGAACATAGCTCGAATCTTTTTGGCTCGCTTCCACACCCCTCTAAGAGGGTTCCTCCCGTTAAGCGAACATACGTATGCCCGCCTAGAAGATCGTTTGCCATCCAAAATTGGGTTGTACATCCGGAAAGCCCAGGGACAGATCAAGTCAAGAAAATTAAGAGGTTTGCAGACAGTCATGCGTAAGCTCCTCATATTTAGGACACCTATATCCAACTCTTCAATCACGTAGGCAAGGACCTGACCCCTGGCATTGATCG
Organism: Ceratothoa steindachneri; assembly: GCA_963969495.1. Lineage (NCBI taxonomy): Eukaryota > Metazoa > Arthropoda > Malacostraca > Isopoda > Cymothoidae > Ceratothoa > Ceratothoa steindachneri. Next base: position 120,591,650 of record OZ018317.1, read on the forward strand.
TGTATTTCCCCCCAGAGAGGGTGCCTATCATTCAAGTCAAAAAAGAGGAGGAAGGTTCTCGGCAACCGTACCAGATACATCGGATTGCTAACCTTCATGGTAGAGATCACTTTCCCATTTAAATAACTTTTTGTATGCTGCTACTGTCCATGAAACTACCTGGGTGCTGCTTGGATCGGGTGCGGTGGCCCGTATTTCAGGAATTCTCTATTTCAGTCGAGGAGTTTAGGTCGGTTGATGAAGCCTTTAAGTTATTCTCCCCCTCCCCCTTCATAGCCCTGGGCCTGCTACTATCCAAAGAAAGGCTGGCCTTTTGCACCCCATTCGACTCCTTGGTGATCGGCAGTGTGAGATAGGCATTAGAGAGAAACGTTATGACTATATGCGCTAAAAGCGCCGCCTGAACAATTTCACCGTAGGTGAATAGAATTGAGCCAGTGCTAGGTTCCATTATGTTTCAACGCACGTCAGCCGCTCTTCTTGGTGGAAATACGTGTCTTCACTTAATGGGACCCCCTCCCCCCCCTCTTGCAGGCTTACTTTGAGCCAAGCGAGAAAAATATGATTATCGATCGCATTGCGATTACATTTTTACTGAGGAATTGTAGCAGCCATATTTCAAGAATTCTATTTGAATTCGATTTGTAACTTCCGTTCAAAAATCGCTTTCGCCCTTGATTGAATTGATTGAGAGAAAGAACAGAGAACAGAAAGAACCAGAAAAAAGTAATCAGATAAACTTATCATCGAGATCAAAAGTGACGGATTACTACAGCAAATTAAATTTTGCTTAAAATTTAATTTTTAAAAAGTCTGAATGAGAACTTATGCTGTCTAGAATAAAAGCAAGGTTCTCATATATCTCTCTTAAAATTAAGGCATGGTGTTCCTAATGTGCACCATAACCGCTTTAATGCTGTAAAGGGATACACCTATCAATAACCTCCAATCATTTGGTTCAAGGGTATTGAATAGACCTCTGATATCATTACAATATGTCAAGTGGTTTTCAAAAGTGAAGAATTGCTGTAGATTAGCAGAACTCTTCCTAAATACTGTAATTCGAGCATGTTCATCCAACAGGTTCCATTGTTGCAGACGTGAGGCTAGGAGTTCACTTTGTTGCTTAGTAAGTGTTAGATCACGAACTAGTCATTGAGTTTCGGTTGGGTGATGAGGTGTGGTTTCTTGTCAAATTCAAGCTGTGCCACATATGGTGTATCTTGAGATTCTGAATCGTCTGAGTTGCTCGTGTCATCGCTTGGTAGTTCAGAGGGCGGCTGTGGTATAGGAATAGTACTTTAATGTCGAACTGGGCGAATATCAGACTGAAGATCTGGTTAAATGATAGATTTCTTGCCTTTATGTTGAAACCTGCAGTGAAATACAATAAAATCAGAATATAAATGGATATTACTGGCTGTGATCACTTGCATAAATAGTGGAAGTACAGCATATTTTCAAGAGATGTATCAATTAAAAAAATCAAAATACATATTTTGATTTTTTTAATTGATACATCTCTTGAAAATATATTAAAGAACAGGAAAGAAAACGCACGGAATACCCACCTTTAATATCTGTTAAGCAGAAGTAGAAATCCGTTGAATAGTCATTTGGCGCCCTCCAGACCATTGATACGCCTTTCACTAAGGAAAAAAGGGAAGTTGTACACCTAACACAACCTATGTGGGGTACCCATCGGTTGTCCTGGTCACCCACTTTACATCCAAAGTACAGCTCATAAGGCTTCTTCACATGTTTAGTCAACTGTCTCTTGTATTGTCTTAATGTAACGGATCTACATACGAGGGTGGTCAATAAGTTTTGCAATTCGGATATAAGGAAACGAGATATGAGGAAAAGCGTTTATTATTTTTCAATATAACTACCCTCGACTTCAATGCACTTGCGCCACTTGTCCCTGAGGCTTCGAATTCCAGACAACCAGAAATCTCCCCACTGCTGTTCAATCCACTCCTGGGCGGCGAGCTGGACATCTTCATCGTACCCAAACCGGCGTCCACGCAGTGCACCCTTGAGCTGGCGGGATAAAAAGTAGTCACTAGGGGCCAGATCTGGACTTTTATGAAAGAAGGCCTCTTGCTACTCAGCTGCCAACAATTGTTTCGTAAAGTTGTATGCAATAAAGACTAGTTTTTCAAACTCTTCCTAATATTTTGAATGTTATTGCTTTCAAATTCACGAAATTTGAAGGTTCTAATTTTTATATAAATCTCAAGCTAGAAAGTTACCCAGACATTTTCTCTGCTAAATTTTGAAGAATTTGGCTGCCATTCATTCAAGAACTCGGTTATCTTTCTAGTGGTCTCTGAGCGGAGGAACGTTCATTTGCTGTTCAAGTTTGACGTTCATCTACTGGAGGAAAATTCCGCCTCAATTTCTCTTTGGGTGATTGTTTAGTCCGCTTATACTAATTTTATGTTGTGAGAGACACGAAATTTGAAAGACATAAAAGAAAAATGCACAAAGAAATTCATTTACTGAGAAAATGCGAGAAAGAATTGAAATCGATGTTAATATGACGGCCACGCTCAGTCGGGAAAGTGATTTGGTGAGATGAAAGACGTCAAAGAACATAAGTAAAAATGCTGAAGGCTATAAAGGAATGCTATGCATGTGAATTTAACTTTAAAATCCTGAAGTATCCACTACAAACCCTTTAATATGTAAATTAAGAATATTCACGAAAGGACTTTGAATCGAATCTTCTTATTCTTTACGGTATTTACATTCACACCTAATCTTTTTAAAGTTCTCTCAATTATAGAAAAGGATGGAAACTCGTTAATGGGCGTAGAGAGAAGCTGAACTTATAAAAGACGGCCGAAAGGAACCTAAAGTTACGTGCAAGAGCGCCGTGACTGTTCACCTTCACTTTCACCTACCTACCAATCCTCCGACGACGTCAGCTCGCTTGCCGTCATGTTCAAAATGGGAACACTCGCAGGATACACCCTCATTTAATGGAGCGCTGCCCTGCACAATACTGCGACCACTTCATGGTCCCCCAGACTGTCCCGCACATTCTTGTGTTGAGTATCTCAGTTAGGGGGAAGGGGGGTCTTCGCGCACGTTACCTATCCCACTACCGCGGCGAGCGGGGTCGCTACCAGTTGGCTCTTGTATCCAGGGTGAATTCTTACACTCCTGATTGTTGCCTAATAGGAAACAGTGGGAAGTGCACGAATAGGCTGACTTCCTCCATTTTGAGGGAGAAGGTGGCCTCCTCTATTTGATTGGGGGGCGCCAGAAGGAGATAGGCTTGGAGCATGATTCTTGTGTTTTTTCTGCGTTGTTTTTTTTGGTTCTCGGTTTTGTGGATTTTTGTTGGTTTTGATTGTGTTTTTTTTTTAATAACGTCTAATTACTATTGTTTTTACGGCAACTTATGTTCAGGCAGACAGTTTGCCAAGGTGGCCTCATATATAAAAGAAATCGCTCCTGCCTCTTCTTGCATATCTTCCTCTTTGGCCCGACTTCACCCTGATTTTGTTATTCTGTTTTTGTCCCTCCGCTTTTGAAATGAAATCGAACCAGTGGAAAGGTGCAACCTAGTGCTTGGAACTAATCCCGAGGAGACTCTCATAGGCAACTGCAACAGATCGGTTTCTGTTCGTTTGAGACTTGGAGAATTTGGGGTCAACTGATAGAGGAGTTCCTCTTTAAAGGTTCGAGAATATTGACCACCAGGAGTTGTTTACTTTTAGCCAGCAGAAGACTTGGAACAACGGATGGCAGTTTGAACTTTGGTTTCTGTACTTCAAGGATACTTTTGGTGGGCAACCTTGAGCAATTCAAGGAAACGAGCTGGGGGGGGGGCTTACCATTACCATTTAGTTTATCTATGAAGGAACTTCCACGCTATGGGCAGCAAGGCTCCCCGAAGTAACTCTTCTCGTGATTACTTTTGACTCCTCACTGAACGTACTCCGGCCCCTGAGATGACTAAGTCCTTGCTAAGTCCCCAAACCCCCTATTCGTTGGCCCTTGTGTTGCTTGATCCGCCTGTTCCTCTATTTAGGCTCCTCCTCTCCTCTCGGTACATTCAAGTGCACCTTGAATTTCCACCTCCCAATCCCTTTAGTAGTTGGTAACTATGTGAAGGCCCGTTGCCTTTAACACGTTGGCTGCCACTATGTATTAAATTTGTGATTAGCACAATGCCATCAATAATATAGATATTATTTCTATTATTTATTGGTCATATATGATAATATTGGGTTACACTAAATTGTTTGTATATAAATTTTATCCGTGACTACCGGCGGGTCACGCAGCACTGAAGTCAAATAATATTCCATTTGTGCTGCGTGACCCGCCGGTGGTAGCCACACCCTAATTTATCAAATATTTCTTTAGTATTATCAATTAATTATTATATTTCTTTTTTTCAGATTACAAAATCTAAATTTCTTATTATAAATATATATTGCTCAGAATATGTAATATATAATGAATAGTAAAAATAATAATTATGGATAAGACCTCAATTATGTCTAGTTTGTTTTATGGCTCAGCAACTGAAGGACATTCAGAAAGTGATGGTGAAGATGAGCCCTTGGTTAGTTCTAGTTCACATTCTGATGAAGAGGTACCATCATAATCGGGCTCTACTGACTCAACTATATCAGATGAACAAAGTCTATAGGCTGCTCCAGGCCAAAGTGATAATTCGGATAACGATGAAGGTGATGATACTGCACTTCGATCTAATATTTGGTACACAGTAGAAGGGACGCATCGTAAACATTTGCATTTGCTGACACTCCTCTCGCATATCCAGAAGAAATGCCTTACTGTCGCAATCCACCAAAGCCAATCGATGTATTCAATCTGACGGTCACGGACGACGTCTATCATCTAATTGTTGAGTAGACAAATAGAAATGCCCAGCATTTGCTTATGAGCAGACAGGTAGGTAGAAAATCTCGTACGAAAGATTGGAAAAATACAGATGCTGCAGAAATAAAGAAATTTTGGCAATTGTGATGTATGTGGGAATTGTAAAATATCCAACAATTCCACATTATTGGAGTAAGAACAGATTCTTCAAAAACAATTTTGTTCCTAGGATTATGGGACGTAATCGATGTCAGCTACTATTGAGATTCATCCATTTTGCTGACAATGAGGCAGCCAGAACTGATCGATTGGCTAAAGTTAGAAACTTGCTTAAAATGCTTGAAACAAATTTTACTGCAACCAAAACTCTAGGAGAAATGATAGCAGTTGACGAAAGCATGGTGTCCTGGCGTGGTCGTGTTATATTCCGACAGTACAATCTAAATAAAGCTTACAAGTATGGCATGGAAATATACAAGTTATGCGATCCAAGTGGTTATACATATACTAGTTGTGTGTATACTGGGATTCTGAACAAGGAGGTAAGCCCACTGTGAGAACTACACACAGTACTCAAGTAGTATTAGATCTTTCAGAAAAGTACTTGATGAAAGGGAGAACTGTTGCTACAGACAATTTTTACACGTCTATCTGTCTGGCAAAGGCACTACTTGAACGGCAAACGGATGTTCTTGGAACTCTTCGCAAAAATCGATGTAACGGTAGCAAAACTTAAACAAGGTGAAATCATAGGACGTGAAGATAATGATGGGATAGTTGTAACAAAATGGAAAAATAAGGGGAAAGTATCAATGCTTTCGACTAAACACGACTTGAAGTTTGTAAGTAGCGGGAGGAAAAATCGCAACAGTGAAGAAATAATGAAACCAGAAATGATTGTCACGTATAATTCTGCAAAACTAGGCATCGACATTTCAGACCAAATAGCTAACTACTTTTCGGGCTGAAGGATCGATCTTCACGAACTGATCATCCTTCTGGCGTATTGACATCTAATCTCCTCTCTTTCTTTGCGGGGCTTATTTATAGGCAGATTACTGCCCCATCTAAAGGGACAAGTGACCAGGCCACAGAGGCAGGGGAAGGGGGGGGGAAAGAATGGTGAGTTCGCATCTGGGGAGAGCGAGAATTGCAGAAGGTGGTACTAGGGTGCCCAAGTTGGCTCACTAATTAGAGGCTCGCAACCGCACCGCTACTTGGCGTGCCTTTTGACTAGCACTGCTTTTTTTCATAACCATGGGTTTATGGGTCTCGTAGGTAATTGGATCGTTAGAGCGTCGTTTAAGGGCCTTGTGTGGTCGCCTTAAAACAGATGTTAGCTCCAACTGCCCAAAGCGGCGGGGAGATCAAACAGGGAAAGCAGTTGTGGTTATTCGCCGGCTACCGTTCCCACGCTTCTCTTCATGGGGGGGGGGGGGGCTTTAATGTACCTATACTCCTCCAGGATGCTTAATGTAGCCATTTCTCTACATTTACCTCCCTCCTAAAGAAATTAACTGGGGTGAAGGTATTCCAATCCGACGCTTACAATAATATACATAGGTAACTTACTGAACATTATATTATACAATAAATTCTAGTTCACTCGGGAATGTCTCGATAACATTTCACCTGACCTTACATTAATTCCTATATTTATGTGCCAACATAGGATCTTCTTACCTACCACTAGGGGGTTACTCGCCCCTACTTAATTACAATTCTACTGATTTACACTTAACTTTGCTATAATACAATAGTTGGGCTGCTCCTTAATCGTCGACAGGATTCCGACTTAACGAGTCGGCCATACAATTGTTGGACCCTTTTATATAGTGAATGGAGTACTGGTACTCCATCAAGAGTAAACTCCATCTCAGGAGTCTTCCATTCTTACTCTTATTTTTATTTAAGTATGACAACGGTTTATGGTCGAATTCCAACTTAAACTCGCGCCCTATTAGATAATATTTGAATTTACCTATGGACCATATTATGGCCAAAGCTTCGATTTCGATTGTGGCGTAGGCTCTTTCTCTACTCGAAAGTTTCCTACTGACATAAGCTATGGGATAGGCTGTTTCGTCATCTTCGTATTGAAGCAATACTCCGCCTAACCCGTCTTGACTAGCGTCCGTGCGAATGCCGAAGATTTTGTTGGAATTTGGTAAGCGAAGAATGGGCGCAGTTACGAGTATTCCTTTTAGAACCTCCAACTGAGTTATTGCATGGGGGTTTCACGTGACAGGGTCTGACGCTGTCTTTTTTAACAAATCATTCAGTGGGGCCGCGATGGAAGCGAAATGTGGCACAAAACGCCTGTAATACGAGGCGGCTCCCATGAAAGATAGGAGTTGTTTCTTTGTTTTCGGCCGGGGCATCTTGACTATGGCTTCCACTTTTTTTTGCTGGGTAGTCAAGTGTTTTTGTCCTATTTTGAATCCCAGGTAGTCAATGGATTCGTAGGTGAAATAACACTTGGTAGGCCTTGCTCCTTCAATTTCTCCAGCAATGAGCGTAATGCGTGTAAGTGTGATTCCCATGTACGGGTAGCTACGTACACGTTGTCGAAGTAAAACGACACGTCACTTAGGCCAGCAAAAATTCGCCTCATCATCCTATTGTAATTACTACCGGCTGTACGTAGTCTGAAGGGTAGCCTGGTAAACTGTAACAGACCTTTCTCAGTCGCAAAAGCCGTCAGTTTTTTGGACTCCTTAGCGAGAGGTATTTGATAGTACGTTTTACACAAATCCAAATCTATTAGTGGGAGGGGCTCGGCGTTGAAAACGGTCACTGAATTCAATTTTCGGAAGTCCACGCACATCCGAAATGATTAATCAGGTTTCGTAACCATTAATATGGGGCAGCAATAATCGGACTCCGATGGCTCTAAAATTCCCAATTTTAATTAATTCCGGACTTCCTTATGGAAGGCTTCTCGTAGGTGGATCGGTAAAGGATATGGTTTGCTTCGCACCACTGAATTAGTTTTTAGTTTTATTTCATGGATGAAATCCTTGGCACATCCGGGGGTTTCAGAAATGACTTCTGGGAATTCCATGAGCAAGTTCATCATTTCCGCTTTCTGTTGAATCTCTAAGTGAGGATTTATCTTTAAATCTACCCGAGAGTCTTCCGGGGTCTGTGACAGCGATGGAAGTTTGTATTTCTCGTCTTGTTCCACACACACGGTGTGTATGACTTGCAGGGGGCGTACCCGGGTAAACGGCATCCATTGGTTCTTCTTCGTCTAGAAGGGTAATATTCTTTAGGCACGCTCGGCGGTGATATTTTTTTAACATGTTTATGTGATAGGTTCTTCGCCCTGTTGGGGTATCTATCAAGTAATCGACTGGACCCCGTGCCTCGATTACTTCAAACGGTCCCTTCCATTGGGCCCATAACTTATTATTTTCGGTCGGGAGTAATAATAAGACTTCATCTCCCGCCTTCAATTTTCGCGCCTTTGCTTTCATATCGAAGTAGTCCCGGTATTAGGCTAAATTTTTTTCGGCGTTCTCTCGAGCTAAGCCAGAGCAGTATTCTAGGCGCTCGCGCATATCCATCACGTAGGCGTAAGACGATTTGATTTCTTGGTCGAGATTCGCGTTGGAAAATAATTCCTTAAGAATACTCATATGACCTCGCACATTTCTCCCGTATAATAGCTCAAAGGGCGAGAATCCCAACGTCCGATGAGGTATTTCTCGGCAGGCGAAAAGGGCTGCAGGCAGGTATCTGTGCCACTGTGTAGGGTTGTTTTGACACAACTTCTTCAATATATTTTTGAGAGTCCCGTTTAATTTCTCGCAGATTCCGTTAGTGGATGGATGAAATGGACTCGTAAAAATTGGCTTGACTAGCAGTAGTTTATTAAAATACTCCATCAATTCTGAGGTGAATTGGCGCCCTCTATCCGATAGAATTTCTTTAGGCAGGCCTACTCGTGCAAATATTGAAATTAATGCTTCCGCGCAGGAAATAGTGTCAATCTTCCGTAGTGCCACGGCATCTGGGAACCGGGTGGCACAATCCACTAGGGTAAGGATGTAGGAGTGTCCTCCACTTGGAGGGGGGTGAATTGGTCCCACCAAATCAACAGCCACTCGAAATAATGGTTCGGTTATAACGGGCACTTTTTGTAAGGGCGCGGAAGGTACCTGTCCTCTGGATGGATCCTTCTGACACACGTCGCATGATCGGCAATAGGCCACAATTTCCCTGGCGGCCTGGGGCCAATAAAAGTGTCGGAATATCCGCTGCGCCGTTTTGTTGTGCCCAAAGTGTCCGGCTAATATTCCATCATGCGCGGTATTCAAAATTTTTTGCGTGTATTCTTGAGGTACACACAGTGCTTTGTTGCTCTCCTTATCCTCCTCGCTGATAGAAGGGCAGAGAAGTGAGTCTTCTACGATATATTGGATAGGCTTCTTTCCTTTCACTTGGTGAGTTTCACCTTGAATAGCTTTCTCCCATAGAGGCCCCTCCAAGGGGTACCGCCTTGCCGTGGTGGAGGGGCTTGCAAGCTCTGATCCCACGAGCCGTACTAGGGTAAGACTAAGTTCTTACAAAGGTCCAACCATACTGGATAGGTCCTAGGTGAAGAGCCAGACCAAGCGTACCCCACACCTTGTGGGGCAATTGTGTTCCTGAACTCCAGTGCACTTTTGGCCCACCTGGTTCCAGCTATAGAGTGCCTCTGTACGGGTCAATGGATGTACCCACTGGGGAGCATCGTCTGAAGGATCGTGCTATAGAGGAGGTTTGGTTTTCTGGGTCACCGTTTTGTTTCCGGGAGGTCTTCACACCGCAGCCCAGAGAATCTCCGTTATGCGGCTCAGCTGTTTTTAAAACGACAGTGGGAGTCGGGGGGTGGGTTACCCCGCCTGGGCTGTAAAGGCGCTCTTTGGACTCACGATGACGATTTGGTGCATACCCTCGGCTCCAGAGGCAGCCCAAAATAAAAAAAATAACATATGGGTAAACCTAACAAAAATAACTCCCAGAGAACGCAGGTTTCTGGTCATCGTGCCTTGAACTCTGATATTAGAAGATTTGACCCTTTGGGGTCAGAAGTTGACCCTGAGCTCGATTATGACAGATTTTTCGTTTTAAAAGCAAACGATAGTGTTCTTAGTAAGGCTGATATCTTTGATGTTTATGAAGATTTTATTGAAAAATGTGGCGAACCTGCTCAAATGTGGCCACGTAATGATGGCGAATTGATAGTCGAGGCAAAATCAAGTGAACAGCATCAGCGAATTAAAGAACTACAGTCCTTAGCTTCTGTAGACATGTCCTCTGCTTCGCACCAGACATTTAACACTTCCTTAAGGTGCTATCCGATCGGGAGAACTAATAGATTATGACATTGACAGGCTAGTGTTAAAACTTACCAGTCAGAAGGTTTTAAGTGCCCACCGCATTTCCCGGTTTGTGAATGGCGCTAGATTACCTACCGCCACAATAATCCTAACCTTCAACAAATTGGAACCACCCAAGTACATTAAGGCTGGCTACCTTAATATCCCAGTCAAGCCTTACATTGAAAGCCCACGGCGGTGCTTCCATTGCCAACGCTTTGGCCATGTATGCCATTTTGGCAAACAGGCAAGGTTGTGTGTTAATTGTGAAGCAGACTTTCATGGGACACCCTGTTCTAAACAGCCATGCTGCCCTAACTGTGGTGAAGAACACCCTGCATCATCACAGCAATGTACTTTCTTTCTCTATGAGAGGGAAGTCATTGTCGTTAGAAACAATAACAGGGTCAGTTTTAATGAGGCCAGAAGAAGAGTAAGGGAGACATACGTCCAACCTGGTGTGAGCTTTTCTGATGCTCTACGTTCTACCAGGCCAAGGAATGAATGAATGAATAGTGCATTGAGATTTTAAAAGCTGCGTAGCCCAGATGGGCTATCTCGCAGCCAAATTCACTTATGGGCAGTGAATTTAAAATTATTATTTTTAAAATATTGCCATATTAAAATACATAAAAAAAAGCAGAAATGTCCTTGGGACCAAAATTAGTTTAATAGGCAATATTAAGTCAGTTAAAATCTTTTAACAAAAAATAGACTATTAAAAACTCAACAAAATGTAAAAACATAAACTATGAATAGATCAACAATAAATATATAAAACTATTTTAAATTTTGTTTAAAAGATTGCTTTCTTTTAGGAAGGTTAGTATCCTAGTCACGTTAAAGAAGCAATGGTTCTCAGAAAAGATGCCCCGCAGAGCCTGCTGGGGGGCCATCTCTCTGGTAATGAAGGGAAAGGTCGTCCTTCTGAGATTCCTTAGCAATGGGCATTATACAAATATATGGAGGACAGATATTTGTACCCCACACAGAATGCACATAGGTGGGGGCAGCCCACTCATTAAATGCTCATGGGTGAGCCGGCAATGGCCTATCCTCAGACGGACAAGCGCAACCTCCATTTTACGATGTCTAGTTGTACGTGGCCATGGGTGAACGGAGGGTTTTATGGAGTGGAGCTTGGTGGGAGGGAGCTCACTCCACCTCTTCTGCCATAGGCCGACCACGTATTCATTGGTCAGAGGATAGGCATCGCAGAGTGGGACTGGGGCCACTGGAGCTGTCCCCAGTGATGCTGCTTCTTTGGCTGCAGCATCTGCCCTCTCATTGCCTGGGATGCCCACGTGACTAGGCACCCAGCAGAAGGATATCTCGTGGATGGGCGATAGTCGTAGGAGCCACCGCTGGATCTTGGAAACCAACGGATGGCTCGAACCAACATCACCCAACATTTGAAGCGAACTAAGGGAGTCTGTAAAGATAGTATGAGAACCAGATGGGATGCCAGCTATGATGGTCAGTGCCGCCATCATAGCAACGAGTTCCGCAGTGAATGCGGAAGCTGCGTTTGGCAGGCGGACCAATGCTGTTTCAGATGGAAAGACAGCAGCTGCTCCAACTCTGTCCGGTGACTTGGACCCATCGGTGAACACAAAAGTGCTATGCCGATGTTGAGAGGAGTGGTCGCCATACATGGCTCTCAATACTACAGGCAGGTGGTGATCCTTGGGCCTATCAGCTAGTGCCCTACATACCATTACAGGTGGTATGAGCCACAGGGGGGTCTTTGGCATGGTAAAGGGAATCACTGAGAACTCCCTTAGTTGCGCAGTGTGCTCGGCCATACGCAGAGCAAAGGGGCGAGCCAGAGATGGAGATCTATCGTATGAGGCCACTGTCCGTGTATTGAACATGCACTCATACACTGGCGTCTGCGGTAGTTGCTCAAGTCTAAGGAGGTAGTTTAAATTAGACTTGAGCCTGTGATAGGGAAGGGGGAGAACCCCGTTCTCTGCGTAGAGGCTCCACACTGGGGAGGACTTAAAGGCTCCAGAAGCCAGGCGCACACCCTGGTTACGCACAGTGTTTAGTTTTTCGAGAATGGATGGCGAGGCAGAGAAGTACACCTGTGATCCATAGTCTAGCTTTGATTGGACCAATGCTAGATACAGGAGCCACAGAGTACGTCGATCACTTCCCCAAGAAGTGTGAGACAACAGTTTCATTATGTCCATTCTCTTTAAACAAGACCTTTTCAAGGCGTCCACATGGTGCCGGAAAGAAAGCCTTGAATCAAATATGACCCCCAGATATTTGAAGTGGGGCTCAAAATCTATAGGCACACCATATAGCGACAAATGGGGGGGGTCCCATGTCACTAACTTATGCCCATAAAAGTGAACAGCCTTGGTCTTTACTGCGGAAAAGCGGAAACCCTTGGAGGAAGCATTTTCAGCTACAGTGCTTATAGCTCGCTGTAGCTTACGGACGATAAATGGGAGTCTGGGCGAAGAACAAATGAGCGCCAGATCATCCACATATAACGTCGACGAAATCTCGGGAGGGAGATTTCTAACAATGCTATTAATGGCCACAGAGAAGCAGGTGACACTGAGGACACTTCCCTGTGGCACACCCTCAACTTGGTCCACGGGCTCCGATAAGGTGCCTCCAACCCTTACGCGTAGTGTGCGTCGCATCAGAAATTGCTCGACAAACCTGGGGAGGTAACCCCGCAGGCCCCAATCATGGAGTTGTTTAAGGATACCACGCCTCCAGGTGGTATCGTATGCTTTCTCAATATCAAAGAAGACAGCGATGGCGTGCTGCTTCTTTGAAAAAGCATCTCTTACGAGTGACTCCATTCGGACAAGCAGGTCTGTCGTACTCTGCTTTTTCCTGAACCCTGATTGAGAAGGAGATATGAGATTTTGAGTCTCCAAAAACCAGACGAGTCTCAAATTGACCATTCTCTCAAACACTTTACATGGACAACTGGTAAGAGCAATGGGGCGGTAATGGGTGGGCTCCGACCCGTCCTTTCCTGGTTTGCGGAATGGAACGACTATGGCCTCTCTCCACATGGAAGGGAAGCGGCCCTTGATCCAAATCCAGTTGTAAATGTCCAGTAAATGAGAGAGAAGGGATGGATGCATATTCCTAATCATATCATAGGAAATGCCATCCGATCCGGGGGCAGTGGATCTACAGTGCTTCAGTGCATTATGGAGCTCATGAATAGAGAAGAGTCGGTTATAAGACTCGTTATCCATGTTAGGCTCCATAAAGTTGAGTGGTTGCTGCTCCTGTTGGAGCCTAAAGCACTGGAATTGCATCTCATAATTATCTGGGCTTGAGATGCTAGCAAATGATCTGGCCAAGACATTGGAAATATGGGACAAGTCCCCCAACAATTCTCCAGCTTGGACAATGTTGGGAGCTGTAAAGCCATTGGATTTGCCCAATAGCTTTTTGACCCTTTTCCACACTTTGTCTATAGGCGTTTGCCAACTTATGGACGCGATGTAACCTTCCAACGAGGTCTTTCGAGCCTGTCGAAGGATGCGTCGCCGTGATGCCCTTGCTCTGTTACGAGCAATTTTATTTATCATCGTAGGGGAGCGATGGTAACGTCGGCAAGCCATTTTACATTCAGTCACGGCTCTCGAGCATTCAGCCGACCACCAGGGAACTTGTGGTCCGCGAGCGGTTGAGCCGGAGAGCGGGATGGAGGAGTTAGCCGCTTTATTGACGTGGACTAGGAGGTCATCGATAGCCACGTCAATATCTTCATGAGGGAAGGACCCGTCATGGCTCGGGAGGTGCCTGAATTTAGGCCAGTTTGTTTTTTTTGCATTCCATTTTTTACTAGGTGGTGGAGGGGGGCCACCTGTACATGGCGCTATAATAATGGGGAAGTGATCGCTGCCTCGCAAGTCAGGATCCACTGCCCAGTCAAAATCAGCTCTACAGCTTGGTGAACAGAGGGACAAGTCCACGCATGTAGAGCTGCTCGTCTGGATGTGAAATGATGTATGACTGCCATCGTTTAGAAGGCAGACATCATTTTCGCCCAGAAATTTCTCAATCATGTTTCCCCTAGGGTTCTTATCATGGTCCCCCCAAAGGGGGTGTCGAGCATTAAAATCCCCAATCAATAGAAAGGAGGGAGGGAGCTGTTTAATTACCTCTACTAGTTTTCTAGCTAGAGAGGCTGTGTCTTTTTCCTCACTAGGAGGGAGGTAAAGCGAGCAGACCGTATAGTGGCGATGGGAGAACAGGCGGACAGCGACCGCCTGCAGGTCTGTCGCAAGGTCGATCTGGTTGTGGGGAACCCTGCTGTTGATGAGCACAGCAGAACCATGGATTGGTTCTATAGGGTTCTTATAGTATCCCACAAAACCAGGAATATTGGGTACACTACGAGTACCCAAGCAAGTTTCCTGTAAAGCTATACAATCAGGATTGTAGTCTTTAAACAGGAGCTTGAGTTCTTCCCACTTGGGGAAGAGACCTTGGATGTTCTAATGAATTATTGGATACATCCTTACCTCTTTAAGACAATCATCCTACCCTTAGGGGTAGGAGGTTTTGGTTTTATACTACCCGTAGGGGTAGTTTTGGTCATACCAATTACCGGTTTTGGGTATGACTCTGGAGGCATCGGGAGCGTTAATTTAGCTCTCGGCTTTTCTTTTAAACGTGGCAATTTTGTTAGCTGGCTATACGAAATGACTGTCTTGACTGGAGAAGCAGATGTGGGAGCATCTCCATCAGTCATTTCGTGAGCCGATGACATCGACTTGGCTGTTGATGGTGGCAGCGATTGTTCGGCTGGCGAAGGATTCTTGGAATCTGATAGTTGGTTCGGCTCCTCCTTGGATAAGGGGGCAGCCTCTACTACAGCTGTTTCCTGTGATGGGGTACAAGTGGATTCCTTCTCACTTAGGGCTCGAAGGAGTTCCAAAGCAGTATCAGCAAGGGGTGGGTTGCTGACTACTCGCTTTGGGGCTGTAGTTCTCTGTTCTTTGGGGGCAGGATGGATGTCCAGAGCTGGAATAGACACCACCTGCGGCCCAATCCGATCCACATCCACGTCTTGTGGAGCGGTGGCAAAGTGTTTTGCCACTCTTGGTGAATCGGGAGAGGATGGAAGGTTCCTCTTCTTTGTGCTATCAGAAGCTAGGCTAGATTTTGGTGAAGAGTTTTCTCTACCG
Source organism: Ceratothoa steindachneri (assembly GCA_963969495.1). NCBI lineage: Eukaryota > Metazoa > Arthropoda > Malacostraca > Isopoda > Cymothoidae > Ceratothoa > Ceratothoa steindachneri. Next base: position 120,607,059 of record OZ018317.1, read on the forward strand.
ATTGATCGTGGTTTCGGTCGAGGGGGGCTCTTAACCTTTTCAGGTGTGCGTGGAGATGCGGGTTTAAGGTGTGGAGAACCCCTTACCTGTTGAGGCACATCTCTGCGCGGAGACCTGGGTTTTGGTTGTGGAGGACTTCTTGTTTGTTCAGGAGAGCCTGTAGATGGTCTCTGGCTTCTCCCCTTCTTTGGCGTGGCGGTGCGCAGAGCATCCGCGAAGCTCACGCCAGGCTGAACGTAAGTCTCTCTAACTCTTCGTCTAGCCTCTTTATAGCTCACCCTGTTTTTATTTCGAACAGCAATGACCTCTCTCTCGTAGAGGAAGAAGGTGCATTGCTGTGATGTGGCAGAGTGGTCTCCGCCACAATTGAGGCAGCACGGCTGTTTGGAACAGGGTGTTCCGTGAAATTCTGCTGAGCAGTTTACACATATCCTTTCGCTTTTACAAAACTTGCTTACATGGCCAAACCGTTGGCAATGGAAGCACCGCCGGGGGTTTTCGACGTAAGGCTTGACTGGGATGTTAAGGTAGCCAGCCTTGACGTACTTGGGCGGTTCCAATCTGTTGAAAGTTAGGATTATGGTGGCGGTAGGGACCCTAGCGCCATTCACAAACCTACAAATGCGATGTGCACTTGTTACTTTCTGATTGGCAAGTTTTGTCACCAACCTGTCAATATCATACTCAATGAGTTCACCCGATCGAATAACACCTTTGGAGGTATTAAATGTCGGGTGAGACGCGGATGATACATTCACTGAGGCTAACTTTTCGAGAGATTGAATTCTCTTTTGCTGCTCATTAGACTTGGCCTCGACAATCAATGCGCCATCATTGCGCGGCCACATTTGAGCAGGTTCGCCACACTTGTTTACGAAGTCGTCAAAGACATCAAAGATGTCAGCTTTACTAAGAGGACAACGTTCGTTGCTGGATTTGAGTACTATAAAGCGGTCATAATCCAGTTCTTCGTCTACTTCTGATCCAAAAGGATCCAAGCGACGAAGATCTCTGCTATTTTCACGGTGACCAGAGGCCGGCGGTCTCTGGGATGAGTTTTTGGAAAGTTTACCCATAAAATTTTTATTTTTATAAGTGGTGTCTCTGGAGCCGAGGGCATTTACCAAATCGCCATCGTGAGTCCGGAGAGCGCCCATACAGTCCAGACAGGGTAGCCCGCCCCCCGACTCCCACTGTTGTTTCAAAAACAGCGGAGCCGCATAACGGAGTTTTACTGGACTGCGGTGCAAAGACGTCCCGAAAGCAAAACAACGACCCAGGCAACCAAACCTACACTCGTGGCACGGTCCTGCGGACGATGCCCCCCAGTGGGTACATCCGTCGACTCGTACAGAGTACACATACTGACTAGGACCAAGTGGGCCGAAAGTGCGCTGGGGTTCAGACACACAGTCGCCCCACAAGGTTATTTGGGGATGCCGGAGTGATGCCAGTGTTTGGTCATCAAACCGCCTCATGGGGTTCCCCTCACCCCCCTTTTATGTTGGTGTGAGGTCACCTAGCCCTTGTGATGCCATTCACTAACTGCAGGGCCACAGCAAAGACAACCATATGGGCCAGAAGTGTGCTGGTGTCCATACACACAACTGCCCCAAAAGGTTGGTGGGTACGCTTAGATACCCAAACCAGGATATCCCGCCTGGTGTTCGGACGTTGGGCACACGCTCAGTTAAAAAAACAGGGGCACCACGTGAAGGTGGTGTGCCAACATTTAGGGAACATAGGCTATGAGTTGCGCGATATTCCCCATCGCCCCCACCAGGCCAAGGAAAGAGAGAAGCCAGAGATATCCTACCGGCTCTTCTCTGCCTGACCAGGTAAAGAGTCCCCCCCGTCCTAAACGTGCATCTTGTGATGAACACACTTTGTCGGCATCTAACAATGTTTCTGAGGTTGGCAACAAGAAAAGGAACCTTCCTTCCTCTCCTGGTTCCCCAAGGGTGTATAAACACCTCGCTACCGCCCCAGAGCATGTAAATGTTAATCATGTTGGTCCTAAAGTAGTATCCATTCTACCTTTGGATATCCACCCCGCTCCTAAAGGACCAAGATCTCCTTCGCTCAAAAGCCAACTATCACTCCAACCCCCATTGTTGATACTGCTTTGGAACTCCTTCGACTCCAAAAAGAGAAGGAATAAACCCTTGCTCCTTCCCAGGAGCCAGCTGTGGGGGAGGCTCTCCCCTCATCTCAGGAGGAACCCCCAAATCTGAGTCCACATCCTTCTTTGCTAGCATCGGACCCACAACCTTCGCCGATACCTTTGCTACCATCATCGCATCTACCATCCCATCTAATACCACCTACTGTGTCAACGCCATCTGTTCCATCGACACCTGAACTGACTCCTGGAGTTGTTTCCATCTCCCCTTCTCCAGTGAAGACAGCTCTCTCGTACAGCCACATATCAAAATCTGATACACCGCCTCTTAAAGAGAAACGAAAACTCAAACTTCCAACGCCTCCTTTGCCATACTCCAAACCTAAGGTTAGTATGACACGAACTACTTCTGCTGCTAGTTCAAACCCAAAATCTCCTACCCCTAACGGTAGGAAGAAATCTAGCGTTATACTTAAACGCTAACAATGTCTCCAATTATTCATTGGAACCTCCAAGGTCTCTTCCCCAAATGAGAAGAGCTCAAGCTTCTGCTTAAAGATTACAATCCTGATCATATTGCTTTACAGGAAACTTGTTTAGGTACTCGTAGAGTACCCAACATTTCCGGTTTTGTGGGATATTATAAGAACCCCGGAGAACCAATTCATGGTTCTGCTGTTTTAGTTAACAAGAGGGTTCCCCACAACCAACTATCTCTTAATACAGACCTGCAGGCGGTTGATGTCCACCTGTTTTCCAGTCACGATTATTCAGTCTGTTCTTTGTATCTTCCTCCTAGCGATGAAAGAGATACAGCTTCTTTAGCTACAAAGCTAGCCAATTTAATTGCCCAACTCCTGCCTCCCTTTTTATTGATGGGTGATTTTAATGCTTGACACCCTCTTTGGAGGGACCATGATAGCAACCCTAGAGGAAATATGATTGAGAGATTTCTGGGTAGTAATGATGTCTGCTTTCTTAACAATGGCAGCAACACATCATTCCACATCCAGACAAACAGCTTTACCTGTGTCGACTTGTCTCTCTGTTCAACAAGCTGTAGAGCTGATTTTGACTGGGCAGTGGATCCTGACTTGCGAGGCAGTGATCACTTCCCTATTGTAATAACACCATGTACAGGTAGTACTCCTCTACCACGAAGCAAAAGATGGAATACGAAAAAGCAAACTGGCCTAAGTTCAGGCACCTCTCGAGCCATGATAGATCCTTCCCTCATGAAGATGTTGACGTGGCTATTCAAAATTTTCTAACCCACATCAACCATGCAGCTAACTCTTCCATCCCACTCTCCGGTTCGGCTGCTCGTAGACCACAAGTACCCTGGCGGTCTGCTGAATGCTCGAGAGCTGTCACTGAATGTAAACAGACTTGCTGACGTTACCACCGATGCCCCACGATGGTAAATGAAATTGCCCGTAACCGAGCAAGGGCAGCAAGGCGACGCACCCTTCGACAAGCTCGAAAGACCTCGTTGAATGGTTACATCGCGTCAATGAGCTGGCAAACCCCTGTAGACAAAATCTGGAAGAGGGTCCAAAAGCTATTAAGGAAATCCAATGGCTTTATAGGCCCCAACATTGTTCAAGCCAGAGAACTCTTAGGAGACCTGTCCCATATTTCAAATGTCTTAGCCAGATCGTTTGCTAATATTTCAAGCCCAGATAACTATTCCATCCAATTCCAGTGCTTTAGACTACAACAAGAGCAGCATTGTATCAACTTTAGGAGCCTAACATGGATAATGAGCCTTACAATTGGCTTTTTTCTCTCCATGAGCTCCATAATGCACTGAAGCACTGTGGATCGACTGCACCAGGATCGGATGGCATTTCCTATGATATGATTAGGAATGTGCATCCATCCCTCCTCTCACATTTGCTGGACATGTATAATTATATCTGGATTAGGGGCTGCTTCCCTTCTATGTGGAGGGAGGCTGTGGTCTTACCATTCCGAAAACCAGGAAAGGATGGGACAGAACCCACACATTACCGCCCCATTGCCCTTACTAGTTGTCCATGTAAATTATTTGAGAGGATGATCAATACAAGACTCGTATGGTTTTTGGAGACAAACTAGCTCATATCTCCCTATCAACCAGGGTTCAGAAAAAAGCAGAGTACCATCGAGCTGCTTGTTAGGATGGAATCTCATATAAGAGATACTTTTTCAAAGAGACAGCATTCAGTTGCTGTCTTCTTTGATATTGAGAAAGCATATGATACCACCTGGAGGCGTGGCATCCTTAAGCAATTCCATGATTGGGGCCTGCGTGGTTTTCTCCCCAGCTTTGTATAGCAATTCCTCATGCAGCGCACATTACGTATAAAAGTTGGAAATGCCCTATCAGAGCCCGTAGAGCAGGTTGAGGGCGTGCCACAGGAAAGTGTCCTCAGTGTCACCTGCTTCTCTGTGGCCATCAACAGCATTATCACAAATGTCCCAGCTGAGATTTGCTCGACTCTATATGTGGATGATTTAGCACTTATTTGTTCATCGCCTAGACTTCCATTTGTCATCCGTAAGCTACAACAAGCTATAAATACTATAGCTGATAATGCTTCTTCTAAGGGCTTCTGCTTTTCCGCACTAAAGACCAAGGCTGTCCATTTTTACAATCATAGATTGGTGACATGCGACCCCCCCCCCACCTCCATCTGTCACTCTATGGTATCCCTGTCAACTTTGAGCCCCAATTCAGATTTCTAGGGGTGATATTTGATTCAAGGCTTTCTTGGAGGCCTCACTTGGACGCCTTAAAAAGGTCTTGCCTGAAAAGAATGGACATAATGCAATTACTGTCACACACCTCTTGGGGAAGTGATCGACGTACTATGTGGTTTTTGTATTCATCATTAGTCCAGGCAAAGCTAGACTATGGGTCCCAGGTGTACTCTTCTGCTTCGCTGTCCACTCTTGAAAAATTGAATACTGTGTAACCAAGGTGTGCGCCTGGCTTCTGGAGCCTTCAAGTCCTCTCCTGTGTGGAGTCTCTATGCAGAGAACGGAATTCTTCCTCTTCCCCTTCACAGACTCAAGTCTAACCTTAAATATCTTTATAGACTTGAACAATTGCCATGGTTACCAGTATATGAGTGCACGTTCAATTTGCGAACAGTGGCCTCATATGATAAACTTCCATCCCTGACTCGACCCTTTGCTCTGCGCATGGCCGAGCACACAGAACGTCTAAGTGAGATCTCTATTACTCCATTCTCAATACCAAAGATTCCCCCATGGGTCATACCGCCTGTAGTGGTATGCAAGAGACTTACTGGCAGGCCCAAAAATCAGTTCTTGCCTGTAACCCTGAGAACCATGTTCGATCACCACTCCTCTCACCATCGACCTAGCAACTTTGTATTCACCGATGGGTCCAAGTCATCGGATAAAGTTGAAGCTGCTGCTGTTCTTCCATCTCAGACAGCATTGGTTCGCCTACCAAGTGCATCTTCTGTTTTCACAGCAGAACTTGTTGCCATTCTTGCTGCACTCTTTGTTATTGCTCCAATGCCATCTGGTTGTTTTACAATTTTTCCTGACTCCCTTAGTTCTCTGGAGACACTGGGTGATTTTGGTTCTAGCCATCCACTGGTTTCTAAGATCCAACGGTGGCTTTTTTATCTTTCTTTCTTCCACAAGATTTCCTTTTGCTGGGTACCTAGCCATGTGGGCATCCCAGGTAATGAAAAGGCGGATACTGCAGCCAAGGAGGCGGCATCTTTGGGGACATCCCCATCAGCCCCAGTCCCACTTCGTGATATCTATCCTCTCATCACCGAATATGTAGTCAGCTTATGGCAGAAGAGGTGGGATGAACTTCCTCCTACCAAGCTCCATTCTATAAAACCTTCAGTGCTACCATGGCCACGTACCATGAGACCACGTAGACTAGAGGTTATTTTGTGCCGACTGAGGATAGGCCATTGCCGCCTCACTCATGAATACTTGATGAATGGGCAGCCCCCACCTTTATGCACCCTATGTGGAGTAAAACTATCCATCCTTCATTACTCAGCAGATGATCCCCCAACAGGTCCTGCGGGGCATCTTTTCTGAGACTCATGCCTCCTCTAGCATGAATAGAATTTTTAATTTTTTAGAAGAATCTAATCTTTTAACCAAAATTTGATATATAAGCTCATGATTCTATATTTGCTGCTCTTGTATCCATTATTGACCCTTCTATAGTCTATGTTTTTGATATTCTTAACTCTTGCATCTATTATTGAGGCATCTATAGTCTATGTTTTTTATCCTTTGTTGAATCTTAATGGCTTATTTTTCATGACTCTCTTTGTGTGAATAGAACTTTACATTTCTAGAGGAATCTAATCTTCTAGCCAAAATTTTAATATATAGTGCCATGATTATATATTCTCTGGCTTATAGCCTATTTCTTACATGTCTTCCTTTATGTGAATAAAATGTCTACACATTTTCAGGAGAATCTAAATCTTTTAGACAAAACTTAATATATTATTCAATGATGTTATATTCTTTGTTCTTGTATATACCATTGACCAATCTATAATCTATTTATCTTATCCTTTGTTGAATCTTTAATAGTTTATTTTTATGTTTTCTTATACATGAATAGAATGTTTAAATTTTTAGAAGAATCTAAACCTTTTAGACAAAATTTAATATATTCTTCCTTCCCTTTGTTGAATTTTTAACAGTTTATTTTTTACATGTCTCTTTCTATTTTAATAGAATGTCTAAGTTTCAGAAGCATCTAAACAAAATATATAGTGTCATGACTTTATATTTACTATTTTTGTATCTATTAGTGACTCACCTATAATCTGTTTTTTATCCTTTGTTAAATTTCTACTAATTTACCATTTAGAATGTTTAAATTTTTAAGTTAAAATTTATATTGTTATGACTTTATATATATCTTTGAATTTGGCTGCGGGATAGTCCGTTTGAGCTTTGCAGCATCTTTTCTCGGCACTATTCATTCATTCCTTTCCATAGAGGTTTAAGAGTGGGGCATTCCTTCTGAGTATAGCAAAGGAAGTCAATTTTAACCCATTGTCTTCGAGGGTAATCTTCGGGGTCAACTTAGCAGGTTTGCTCTTTCCTCTGGGCTTCTTGTGCCCGGGTGACTACTTGTTGGGCCACTTCTTGCTGGGGAATTAGGGGGTTTTGTCCGATTAGTACTGCGCAAAACTTAATCAGGGCTACTACCACGTACGTCCAACCGGTGAAATATCTGCATTGTATATGACATCTCACGACGGGGAATCGATTGTCGCGTCCTAAAATGTCGTGGACAATTGCGAATTTCTTATGGTTAGGGTTTACTGGGGCAGCAACTTGTCGGATACCACTATGCACGTACATCCGGTGTCTCTGACTAAAGTGGATACTCGGCACCCATTAACAGTGCCCTCTTCAAATTGTAGGCCGCCTGGCGAACTTTTGTTGAATAGAAAGTTTACCTGTTGCTGGGGCCCTTCGGATGTGGGCGTGGGGACGGAGGACCTATCAGCTTGTCCTGCTGGGATCGCGGCAGTCAGGTTTTGCACCTGTTGTCTCGAGGTCTCCCTCAGTCGGGAGTTCTTTGGGCACTGAAAACTGAGGTGACCTATTATCCCGCAGGTATAACAAGTGACGGGCTTCCTGGGATACGTGCCGGTATTAGGGTATGATCCTTGTGGAATCTTAACTTCTTTTTGATTTTTTCTCCTCCAAAATTTGGTTTATAAGTTTCTTTTGCTGCTGAGAACTTAAAGGGCTTCTTCTGCAAATGCCTTGGTGGCGGCCCATTTTTCTTTGAAGAGGGAGCCTTCTCTTTCTTGTTCCCTTGGATATAAACGATGATTTACCGCGTGGAGGTCAGCCTCGTCCAGACACTCGTTAAAGGTAGAAGCTTTTCGGTCCTTAACGAATGCACGGATTTCCTGGGGTAGTGTGCTTAGTAACTGATCTCTAAGCATGCAGTCGACGACCGAAGCGACTTCGTTCTTTACCCCGACTCCATCCCAAACTGTAGGCTTCGACGAAGCTCAAATCCAAAATGTTTGTATGTTTGTCCAGGTCTTGTACGAGCCTGCCTGAACTTCATCCTATATTCTTCCGGGTTAAGGTTTGTTGCTGAGAGAAGTTCGGCTTTAAGAGTGGAATAGTCCACAGTCGCTTCTGAGGGTAAAGATACGAATATCTCTCTCATCCTACGATTGAGTAGCGGTAACAGTCCTTCGACCACATCTTCTTCTAGGTCCCAATTATTGACATCAAATATTTTCTCAAAATGGGAGAGATATGAGCATAAATCTTCTTCGACCCTGTACTCAAGGAGTTTCATGCTGGCCACTGGTGATACTCCTGTTTTGGATGATAATGACTGCACCTCTAACTGGTCTTTGTTGAGAGCTCTTTCGTGGGCCCTTATCTTCTCTCTTTCATCAGCTTCCATTTTCGTCTTTTCCCTTCTTTCTTCTCTTTCGTTTCTCTCTTTCTCCTGAATAAACGAGCTCAGATCGGTTCCTTCCAGTCCGAGGCTTTGACCTTGCTTCCGATAAAGGTCGAACGATGCAATCGCGCTTATGTCAGTCATCTACCTTGTTTTTAATCAAGCCTGACCTACTCCACCACCGAAACTTACCACTTGGCCTAACAATTACCTTTAGATTGTTTCCACCTCTAACTTTACCAATTTTCCTCTCGTCAAATATTCTATTATTCCTGGTATTCTTTTTACGTCTTAGCTCTTCCTTAAATAGACACTGCTGGGTTCTTTCTAATATAAAACCTACAGACCTGATACCACTTCTATAATGTGTCGTGGAATGGCCTTTTTTATCACTCTACTCTTTGACACCCTTTTTTGTAGCGGTAGGCTTGGTGGTGAGTGAGTTACTTCTTTGATGAAGTAGGTTTTGATCTAAGAGTGCTAATTCGGTAGTTTTGTACTTAAGGAAGAGCTATTTAAACACATAAGGATAAGAGGAAACACCAGATTTATACCAAAATAAACATATATTTTAAATGAAACACTTAACTATGACAAACAAACAGTTAACACATTTCTATGTGTTCCTATTGGCATTTATTTTTGTCACGAATACGATGACAAAAATAAACAAATAGGCTACCTGTAAACATACCAATTGCCGATTAGTATTTTTATCGCGACTCTATTTGATTAGCGTTAAACATTAAATTAACGTACTCTCGGCTACAAGCAAATATGACCTAGGTTGACGAACAATGGTTTCTACTCCCCTTAAAACGTGAGACGTACTAAAATTCTATTATCGCAATATGAATATAAATGTCTTTCTAACTTACATGGCAGGAGGTATTAGGGATTGCCGGATGTCGCTGGAGGACATAACTCTCGCTTTGGAGTGTTGTGGCCGATGGTTGAATTTCGTCGAGGAGGGATGGTTTGACGCTTGTGTGTGTGTGTGTGGGGGGGGGGGGGTTGATTCTTCAACGTAATTAAAGAACGGGAGCTCGTTGGAGCTGGGTTCTTCTCCTCTCACTCTTACAGAGCTTGAGATGTGAGTGGTTTTACTTTTCTTCAGTCAGACTTCTTCACAGTCTGTAAAGGATTCTTCGGTATGGCACCGATATAAAGCTTGACTATTTATGTTAATACGGCCCGGAAAGAGGGGATCGATTTTCTCAATCTGATCCTATCGTTTCTCACGGAATAGTCTTGTATGGTTGAAGGATCGATCTTCACGAACTAATCCTTCTACTTTCGTATCGACTTCTACTTTGTGTCGGGCTGAAGGATCGATCTTCACGAACTGATCCTCCTCCTGGCGTATCGAATTCTAATCCTCGTGTCGGGCTAAAGGATCGATCTTCACGAACTGATCCTCCTCTGGCGTATCGACTTCTAATCTCCTCTCTTTCTTTGCGGGGCTTATTTATAGGCGGATTACCGCCCCATCTAAATGGGGAAGTGACCAGGCCACAGAGGAAGGGGGATGCGAATGGTGAGTTCGCATCTAGGGAGAGCGAGAATCGCAGAGGGTGGCACTGGGGTGCCCAAGTCGGCTCGCTAATTAGAGGCTCGCAACCGCACCGCTACTTGGCGTGCCTTTTGACTAGCACCGCTTTTTTTTCATAACCATGGGTTTATGGGTCTCGTAGGTAATTGGATCGTTAGAGCGTCGTTTAAGGGCATTGTGTGGTCGCCTTAAAACAGATGTTAGCTCCAACTGCCCAAAGCGGCGGGGAGATCAAACAGGGAAAGCAGTTATGGTTATTCGCCGGCTACCGTTCCCACGCTTCTCCTCATGAGGAGGGGGGGGGCTTTAATGTACCTATACTCCTCCAGGATGCTTAATGTAGCAATTTCTCTACAATTGCCTTATCGTATTTTTCTCATAGAATTTTTGAAGAAAATTTAATTTCAATTCTTATTTTCATTAAATTTCCCATTTTCATTTCCCTTCATCAATTTTTTCATCGTACGCAATTTACCAATTTCCTAGTTAAGCACTAAATATTTGGTCATGATATTTAAATATATCCCTCAACTAGTATGGAATGGAATTTCCAAACGCTGTATAGTTGAAAATATTCTTGCACCGCGATGGAATGGTGTAAATTAATAATCGTTCGAGTATAAGTGAAAGATATGTAATAGAAATTGAAATATTCTCGAATGTACAAAGTGACAAATTTCTACGCATCGTCTCTCTTGTTTGAATTGCATCAGTGGATTTAAATTGAGGCGCAAGTGTCCAAATCGAACTCAAGAACCTGTTCTTTGTACCAATAGAACTCAAGGATCTGTTTTTTTGTGCCAATATAATTCAAGAATTTGTTCTTTGTGCCACTTTTAAAAATTTTTATCGCCCATCTGGGCGACTGCCTTCTATATGCCAATAGAGCTCAAGAACCTGTTATTGATGCCATCTTAACTATAAAACGTTATTTGTGCCTATAAAAGGCTCCGCATTAGATAATTTAAATTTTCATTTTAGTGAAAAACCTAGATATATTTTACTTTTGCTAAAATTGTAGAAAAGTGAACACTGTTATGATGCATTAAATATTCAAAATAAAAGAGGTTCTGTAATGAGAAAATAAACAAAGGAAGAAAATGAACAAAAGGGCAACTCTCTTAACAGGCTTTTTACGAAAATAAAACTTTAGATGAAGTGTAGCACGTAAAGACAACTCTGAGCCATTATTCAAACTGGACCGTTTGCATAAGAGGTCGTTAATTTTCCTAATCATCTAAGATTGAAAAAAATAATACGAATATTAATTAAAAGGATTGAAACTTGTTACAATATGACAGAATCAATCATACTAGATTACATTTATATTTGGGTTAAGCTACCATGATCATGGACTTTTCCTCTTTTATGATGGTTTTGTTAAATGTTAAATAAAGCAATGATGATGAATCGAGTACTTTACAGTTACTACTAGTTGAAATTTTCGATCTGAAGATCAAAATTAAGTTTTGTTGTGACCAGTTATCTTCATGTTTCATTAATGCATGCCGAATAAATAAAGTTGAAATTGTATTGTTTGTATACAGTTAAAAAAAGAGAAGAATAAATTAGTTACAAGTAAAAATCTAAAAGTGTTGATGAAAGATTTATTACACATGGACACAAATACTATACAAATCTGGTTGATTTCTTAAACACAAAATTGCACATATTTTATATAAATGGCTTTGGGAGTGGTAATGTCAGAAAAATATTTACGCCATCTTTTAGTGGTAGGAAGACGAGGCTGACCTCAATCGGTGTAGACTTTCGAGTCGCTTGTCGTAAGCAGCAAACTCTATTCAGGCCAGGAATGCTGGACTCTTGGTGCCTCATCATTATTTCACTCACAAGCGAAAGCGAAAGGTTGCCATCCATCAAAGTGGAGGGAAATTTTCCTTTGATTTACCCTTATTGACTTTACGTGAATGTTCTGCACGGGTTTCAATGAAGCTAGAATCAAATGTCAACAAGCGAGATTGAAAGGATGTATGATCCTGATGGTGGCGGCGAGCTCTGAATGATTCCACGCAAAGTAGGAGGGGAAAAGATGCAACACCTTCATTTAAGAACGTGTGGTAACTTGCTTCCACATATTTTTTCTATCGAAGTAATCAATTTAGGTAAACCATGGTCGATAAGACTCGGTCAACCCTTGGCCCTACCATGAAGAAGGAGAATTATTTCGAATACCTCATCAGGTTGGTGTTTGGAGAGATAGATGGATAAGGATGGTGACGGGGGAAGAGATTTCATTTTGTTTTCAGTTTGCCAAAATCGCCATTAAGTGCTGATGTCCGTATGACTTATTGCAAGGATTTAATCTTTGCGAAGTTTGCCACTGCAGTTTTTTTTACCCCACAAGCCTTTCTTCTATTTATCCACCAATTTCCATTCATCCCCTTCCGCCGGCTCTCATTTTTATACTGGTTAAATATCTTCCTTTGATGAGACGCAGGCCCTGATCAATTTGAAGGAATTCCGTCACATCTGTTTAGCATCCCAACCTGCGCTTGTGAGCCGAAAGGGTGGGGTTCGTTGACGCGCTATTAAATGCGCCCACACATTTGCGTTGCTCATTTCCTAAAGAGTGGAATTACGATTCGAAAATAGTGTTGGTTCTCCTTCCATTGCCTCACAAAATGAAATTTAATTTTTATTTACCACTTCCCTATATTCTCAGTCTCGTTTTTGACAGTCATTCTCTTTCACTCATATAGCACTCTCATCAATAAATATTTCCTACATCGTGTGGTCGGCGCATATCAGCGCCGTCGTAAAACTACACTTTTTTCCATGGCAGACCAAGCAGAAAACTGGTTACCCATCATCTCTGGTCCTATATATCAGTGTTATTGCATCCCATGCATTCAGGGTTCATTCCTGGGCAGAGGGTCCCAAGTACGTCCCCTCACAAACCCCTTCAATCGACTATATCATCCACATTAACTTTCTTTTCTCTAAATTCATTCATATAAGCAAGCACACCCTCCCCTTTTACATGGTCTTATATCCAATCTCAACCCGACGACACTCACTCTCGCATATTCTCTTCAAAATCTATTCTTTTTACAGGCCAATACTACCTAATCAGCTCGGTTCGCATTCTTCTTCACAACGTAAATATCGCTTAACGAGTCTTCCTTACACGACATATATATCTTTCCATACCAAGCATCTCTCACAAGTTGCCCATAAGCACTGCACTCACTCGATCGTGATCTTTGCTTCTCCTCCCATAGTATTGTTTAATTTAATATACCATTGTTGGTATCAGCCTACTCCCATGGACCTTCCTGTGAGAGGCTCATATTCGCAGCCTTAGGGTCTTTTGTACCCGCGCCATGAAAATTCTTCGTTCCGTGACGTTCAGCGCTTGGGGCGCTGATAGGGATACTGCCATACTTTTTTTCGATCCTTGGTTCGTTCAGAGCTCGACTACGGATGCGAGTTTTATGCATCCACTGCCGAGCGTGTATTGCGGAAGGTGGACTCGGATCTATTATTATTATTGGTACATAAAAAGCAAATGCTGCGTAGGTCCAGATGGACAAACCCGTAGCCATTTTCAAAAAGGGTTCATTAAAATTTCAAATATTCGTTAAAAAACATAGACTATGATTACAAATCTAGGATAAAAGCGAATAAAACCGTAGAAAATAAAAGGGAGTAAAATCATAGAAAAATAAATGTCTCTAAAATATAGTAAAATCAAAATACAGTAATAAGACACGTCTATCTCATTCTAAAAATGATAAAATACTAAATTTCATACTTCTCAGGGCCTGCTGAGAACGCATCCCTTGGCAAATAAAAGGGAAAAGTCTTTGCCTTAGGGTTTGGAAGCGTGTGCATTCGGTGAATAGGTGGAGTACGGATATTGGTACTCCACAGTGAGTGCACATTGGAGGCTGTTGATGGCTTTCCATTAGAAAGCCATGTGTCAGGCGACAATGCCCAATTCTCAGCCGGCATAGGATAACATTCTGAATACGGGTTCTAGTAGTAGGTGGCCAAGGGCGAACTGACGGTTTGATGGTATGCAGTTTAGTTGGGAGGGGGGAGTTCATCACATGTCCTCTGCCACTGGTTGACCACATATTCATGGCTATGTGGCACAGTGTCTCGGAAAGGAAGAGGGGCAGGAGTGGTGGTTCCTCGAGATGCTGCTATCTTGGTAAAAGTGTCTGCTCTCTCATTCCCTTTTATACCTATGTGGCTAGGTACCCAGCAAAATAAGATTTTGTGGAACGAGGACATAAAAAAAGCCACTTCTGTATCTTTGAAACCAATGAATGATCTGTGAATGGATTGGCTAAGGCTTTTAAGGAGCTGAGAGATCGGAGAATATTGTATATGATCCTGAGGGTGAATAAGCGATGGTATACAGTGCAGCCAGTATCGCGACAAGCTCAGCCGTGAAGATAGAGGCTGCACTAGGCAGGCACACAGATACATGATAGAAGGGGAGGATAGCAGAGGCTCGCTCGTTCTTACCCCGTCAGGGGATTTCGATCCGTCTGTGTATATAATGGTGCTTGGTTTGTGACGCACAGTATGTTCGTGGAATGGAAGGTAGGAACTTGGTCTTTGGTTCCTCTGCCAATGCCTTGCAGACCCTCACTGGTGGGTCGGAAGTGTTCCATCCTTTCCCGGTTTATAAAAGGGAAGTATAATTGCTTCCCTCCAATAGGAAGGGATATGGCCCTTAAGCCAGATATAGTTAAATATATCAAGAAGGGTGATATGAGTGTTGAATGCATATTCCTGATCATATCATAAGAGATACCATCAGGGCCAGGTGCGGTAGATCCACATTTCTAAGAGCACTTTTAAGTTGATGGATGGAAAAGAGCTTGTTATATGGTTTATTATCCATACAAGGATCCATGAAGTTCAGTATGCACTGTTCCTGCATTTTCCTGACACATTGGAATTCTAGGGGGTAATTGTTTGGGCTAGAGATGTCAGCAAATGTCTTTGCCAGGACATTTGAAATTTTCGATGTCTCCCAAAAGCTCACCTACTTCAACTATATTGGGGGTAGAGAAGCCACTTGTTCTGCCCATGAGCTTCTTCACTCTCTTCCAGACTTTGTCTGGTGCAGTTTGGTGGTTGATAGAGTTGATGTACCTTTTAAAGGAAATTCGGCGAGCCTGGCGCAGGGTAAGCTGTCGCACTGCCCTGGCTCGGTTACAGGCATACTTATTGGTAGTAGTAGGGTTCCGGTGGTAGCGACCACAAGCTAGCTTGCATTATGTCACTGCTTTGCTGCATTCCTCAAACCAAAAAATGAGATGGTTCTTGTGAGAATCAATTTTGGAGAGGGGCATAGATGAATTTGCCGCCTGGTTGACTTGGTCATGAAAGTTCTCCAGGATCATGTCAACGTCACCCTGAGGGAAGTGTCCAGAATGATGGGAGAGGTGTTTAAATTTGGGCCAGTTGGCTTTCTTAGTGTTCCACCTATTACTCAGTGGGGGGGGGAGGGCCAGTCAAGCATGAGGTCAGTACAACTGGGTAGTGATCGCTTCCTCTCAGGTCAGGATCCACCGACCAGCTGTAATCTGCTCTGCAGTCTGATGAACAAAGTGATAGATCTACACAGGTAGAGCTGTTAGTCTGGACATGAAAAGATATTGGAGTGCCATCATTAAAAAATGACACATCCATGGTCTCTATACATTTCACGATCATGTTTCCCTTGGGGTTGTTATCATAGTCTTCCTAAAGTTGATGCCTTGTGTTAAGGTCTCCAACCAGTAGGAATGGGGTTGGGAGTTAGGTGATGAGATTGGCTAATTTGTTAGCCAGATCTGAGGCAACTACTCCTTCACTAGGAGGAAGGTACAGTGAGCAGACTGTGTATAAACGGTTGGTGTACACACGGATCGCTACTGCTTGAAGATCTGTTTTCAATGGGATTACTAAGTGAGAACAGTCTTTGTGGAAAAAAATAGCTGAACCATGTATGGGTTCTGGTGGGTTTTTAAAGTATCTCACATAGTTGGGGATATTGGGTAATTGACGATTACCCAATTGTGTTTCTTGCAATGCTATACAACAAGGGTTGTAATCGTAAAGCAGTGTTTTGAGTTCTTCTTATTTGGGGAAGATTCCTAGTAAATTCCAATTTATAATTGGGGGCATATTAATCTTTTAAGAGTAATTTGGTTTTTCTTTGTACCTGGTAAAGGTAACTGGGGTTTTGAGCCTTTTAGGTTTCTGGATGTTATTAGTACTTGAGACATTTGTAGCTTTAGGGTTTTAGGGATGGTACTTTTATTAGTGGGCAAAGAACCATCTGTCAGCTGTGCATATGACAAGGTGTTTTTTGCTGGCAAAGATGCCTCTGAGGACATTGGGTCCTCTGTAGTACTAATTAGTTTTGCTGGCAAAGATGCTTCTGAAGGTAGTGGGTCCTCTGTAGTATTAGTTCATTTTATTAGCAAGGGTGTCTCTGTAATGCTGATTAGTGGTGTCGAAAGGGATGTGGTAGGGTCATTCTGAGGACTGGTTGTTGGGTCAGCTGTGGTTGGTAAGGGAAGCCCAGAAGGCTGTTTCTCCTCTTCCAAGGTGGCCACAGCCAATGTTGAATCTGTGACCACCTCTTTAGTTTTTTCCAAAGTTGTTGGTGCTGCGGGTGTTGTAGGCCGACTTGTTTTGATAGATGGAATCAAGGCAGATTTAGTGGGAGGAGGGTGGATGTCTAAAGGTGAGACGCACACCACACAAACTTCCCAGGAATCAGCCTCCATTTCTTCAGGACATGGCAATGGTTGGTTTGATGCTGATGGGGGAGAATCTGAGGAACGGCGAGTCCTCTTGCGTCTTGGTTTCGGTGAAGCAGGAGCTTCTCTGATGATTGGAGAGGGAGGAGAAGCATCATTCTTGGGAAGATGTTCTGTTGGGGCTACTTGGTGGTTATTATGTGGCTGTAAAGGTGAGGGTCTGAATATTCTTTGTTGTTTGTTAAGGACTGGTCTATTTGTTCAAAGAGCGTCTGCCAAACTTATTCCTGGTTGGATGTATAGTTCTTCTGCTCTCCTTCTAGCATCCTTCATGCTAATTCTGTATTTATTTCGGAAAGCAATAACCTCTCTCTCATATAAGAAAAAGGTGCACTGGTTAGAGCTGGCTGGGTGGTCACCACCACAGTTGGCACAACAAGGGGGACGTGAGCATGGTGTTCCATGGAAGTCGGAAGAACAATTGATACATAGCCTCATCTGTCTGCAGTATTTGCTGACATGCCCAAAATGTTGGCAATGGAAGCACCTACGGGGATTCTTAACGTAAGGCTTCACGGGGATACACAAGTAGCCAGCCTTGATGTTTTTAGGAGGTTTCAACCGATTGAAGGTTAGTATAATGGTAGCCGAAGGAACTCTTGTGTTATTAACATTGCGGGTGACGCGGTATGCGCTGATTACATTCTGGGGATTCAGTTTATTAACAAGTCGGTCCACATCGTATTCAATCAGCTCCCCTGACCTGATAACCCCCTTGGAGGTATTAAAGGTAGGGTGGGCTGAAGAGCAGATATTCAGTGAAGCTAGAGAATCGAGTGTTTTGATTTTTTGGTGTTGTTCAAACGAAGTCGATTCCACTACCAGACAGCCATCATTTCTAGGCCACATTTGGGGTGGTGCCTCAGATCTATCAAACAGACCTCTGCCTGGCGACAGGTGCCTTCCCACTTCTCCCATTGAAAGACTATTTTTTTTTAAAAATTTTATAGAGCCCATCTGGCAACTGCCCACTTGGGCATAAGTCGCTGAAAAACACGGCAGCCTAGAACTAGGCTACTTTAAAAAAAAAAAAAAAATGAAAACATAACAATGATATAAATTGGAAAACTTAACAATCAGGAAGCAATCTCCGGCAGTGGGGGGGGGAGGTCCCCCTCACCCCGGTGCAGGAGAGTGCAACCTACAAAACAACAATAATAACGAAAAACAAAAAGAACATTAAATAAAGGGGAGAAGACCGACCTCCCCCCAAAAGTCAACAAGTCCACAAGTCAATGTGCACGAACTCGTCTCTAGCACAAGAGACAGGTGGTAGCGACCCCGCCCATCCCGGTACCGGGACAGGTATCGTGCGCGAAGATCACCCAGACTGGGACATTCGACAAGAATGTGGCAAAAAGTCTGGGGGACGACGGAGTCGTCGCAATAGGGCGCTGGCGAGCGCTCCATCAGATAGCGATGCGTCACACGAGTATGTCCGATAAGGAGACGACAGAAAGCGACCTGAAGCCGTCGCGGCATTGGGGGATAGGTCCATAGGAACAGTCGCGGTGAAATGGCACGCAACTTTAAGTTCCCTTCGACCGTCTCCCATCTTCTTTGCCAAGCAGTCCGAAGTGCTGCCCGTATTCCTGCCATGTAGTCGGTGTGAGGAAGAGCGTAACGCTGGTCCGGTCGCAGAGTTCTCGCGGACTCTTTGGCGCTCTCATTCCCCGCAATTCCTACATGTCCAGGAACCCAGCAGAAGATAATCTCGATATCTGCCCGGCTCGCCAAAAACCGTGGCGTCACGGATATCACGAACCAGGAAAAGGAGATTCCAATGCCCCGAGAGCACCCAGGGCGCTTTGAGAGTCGCTATAGATCCCAATCCGTATAGCCTGGCACGGTTCCAGCGTGACACGATGTGTGCTCCATCCGTATAGCCTGACACGGTTCCAGCGTGACACGATGTGTGCTCCAAAAAGGTCGAACGCAATACTGCCGGCGCCGTACAAGCTTTTGGAGCAGAGGTGTGGCGACAAATAGCCAAATGTGGTACCCTCCAGGGTGTCGTCCTGGGCAGAACCAGAGGCGCCACCAGCCCGAGAGCTATATCTACGTCTCGAAGGAGTTTCCTGGCCCTAAACCCAAAGGGCTTAGGGTATGACTGGCGTCTCTCGGCGGCATAGGCACCATCGAAATCAGCTGCGGATGCAGTGAGAGCTGTTAGCGACTGAGGCAGGCGCCGGGCTCGCGCATACATGCGAGTGATGCACTGCACGCGGCGCGGAGCGAGTGGCATCTCCCCAGCATCGACCAACAGGCTCTTAATGGGAAAAGTGCGGAAGGCACCGGTGGCAAGGCGAAGGCCGGTATGATGGATCGAATCCAACATCCGCAATAAACGCTCGGCTGCGAATGCATAAAAAACGCATCCGTAGTCGAGCTTCGAACGAACAAAGGATCGATAAAAAGGAGGGCAGTAGTCCTATCAGCGCTGAACTTAACGGAACAGAGAATGGCCATGGCGTGGGTACAAGAGACCCTAAGGCTGCGAATATGAGCCTCCCAGGTGAGGCGTCGGTCGAATACAACACCAAGGAAACGGTGCGACTCCACCACATCCAGCGCACCCCATTAAGAAACAATCTGGGTCGGGGCGAAGCCGTGGATGGCGGCAGAAGTGCACCATCTTCGTCTTGGACAAAGAAAACCGAAACCTGTGCGCTTCGGCATAGCGAGAGACGCGGTTCAATGCCTGTTGGAGTCGACGCTCCAGAGTTGGTATCTGGGTCGCGCCAAAAGAGATCGAAAGATCGTCCACGTAGAGCGTAGCGAGAACATCTTCCAGCAGCACCGAGGTGATGCCGTTAACACTGAGGATACTTTCCTGCGGGACACCCTCTTCGTGCTCGTTTGGGCAGGAGACGGCTCCCCCCGCCCGTACGCGGAATCGACGATCTCGCAAAAATTCAGATATAAATATTGGGAGGCGTCCCCTCGCCCCCATCGTGTAGAGAGTCTCCATTGTACCGTATCGCCATGCGGTATCATAGGCCTTCTCCAGATCGAAAAACACCGTGGCGTAGTGCTGTCTACGAAGGAAAGCCTCGCAGACGGCATTTTCTAGTTGGAGCAGAGCACCTGACGTGGAGTACAACTTACGGAAGCCGCACTGTGCAAAAGACAGATGACCTCCGCTGTCCAGGAAAAAGGCTAATCTAACATTTAGCAATTTCTCCATCAACTTGCACACGCAAGAGAGAGAGATTGGGCAGAAACCGGTCGGAGTAGAGTGATCTCTCCCCGGTTTGCGAAAGGCGAGCACAGAAGCGATTGGCCAGGAGTCTGGAAAAAGACCCTCCACCCAGATCCTGTTGAACAAATCTAACAGAAAGGCCATACCTTGCTCACCCAGGTGTCGAAGCATGGCGTACGGCACATCGTCCGGACCATGGGCGGTGTCATCGCATGAAGCGAGAGCGGAGTGCAACTCACTCACAGTAAACTTGTCGTTGAAGGGTTCTCCGCCTCTGTAGGTAAAGTCCAGCCGGCGGCCTTCCGAGACATCACGACGTGCATTGAATGCTGGCGGAGCAGCATTCCGGCTAGTGAATGCGGAAAAAGCGGTCGCTAAGGATTCCGCCACGGACGCAGGGTCCGGGATTGCGGTCCCATTCTCCTGGAGAACGGGAGGGGCGTCCTGCGAGAACTGCCCCGAATCCTTTTGACTCGCTTCCACACCGCAGATATAGGGGTCTTTCAGTTAAGTGAAGACACGTATGCCCGCCAAGAAGAGCGGCGGGCGTGCTTCGAAATATACCGGAACCTAGCCTTAGCCCGACGAAATTCAGTGACGGTGAAATCGTTCCGGCGGAGCTTATAGCGCATGTAGGCATAACGCTTCTGTTTGAGGGCCGTCTCACACTCGGCCGACCACTATGGGAGTGGTCGGCGTGCGAAACAGCGAGACGTCCTAGGAATAGTAGTCAGGCCCACGGTGATGAGGTTGCCGGAAAAGAACTCAACGGCCTCATCTACCGACCTAAACTCTTCGACTGAGATAGAGAATTCAGTCATTTCCTGAAATGCAGGCCACCGCGCCCGTGCCAAGCACCACCTAGGTGGTCTCTCAGGCGGCAGTTGCCCTGAAAATGATATTTTAATGGGAAAGTGATCACTACCATGGAGGTCATCGACCACCACCCCCCAATCAAAATCAGGCTGTGCATCCGAAGAGAACAAAGATAGGTCAAGGCAAGAAAATGAGGCGGTTCTCGGACAGTGATGCGTAAACTCATCCACGTTTAGGACACCCATCTTAAGCTCTTCGATCAGATCGGCAAGGACTTGTCCCCTTGGATTTATGGAGTAATCTCCTCAGAGAGGATGCCTGCCCTGTTTTCTCATCACATGTTCGACCTTGACTGCTCCATGGTCGGCCAGCTCTAGGGTGATGTCCTCAATGGAGTAGTCAACGAGTTCCCTCGCATAAACTACTCCTTTCACAAAGTTCATGGTAGAGTGCGGCGTCACACTCACCAGGGTGCCATGAAGTGTCCGAAGAGCACTTATCTTGGCCGCCTCTACGGGATTCGCCCCACATTCGCCAGAAGGCTCCTGTACGAGAAACGGGTCACCTTTGGCTCTCTACCATTTGCACTAGCTAATCTTTTCCTCTGATGGATCATGTTGCCCTTGGACAACATGGTGCCATCAGTGGAGCGAATAACATGGAAGCGCTTGAAGCCAGCGGGCTCGAAAGCGCCAGGTAACCTCTGAATGAGGGGCCCCGATGTTATCGAGGCTCCGCCCTGTGAACTCTTAGTCATAGTCAGGGGCTCCGCATACGGGGGGATAGAGGGGCCGGATGTGCCGATCTTGGCTTGGTCGCCTACCAAAGTGGCAGCAGACCCATCCGTCCCTGCAGCCCCCGCGGATGGAGATGAGCCCCGAGTCTTCTTGGTCTTTTTAGTCTTTTTCATTTTTAAAAAAATTTATTCATTTTTTTAAAAATGTAAAAACATAAACTATGGATAGATCAACAATAAATATATAAAACTATTTAAATTTTGTTTAAAAGATTGATTTCTTTTAGGAAGGTTAGTATCCTAGTCACGTCAAAGAAGCAATGGGTCTCAGAAAAGATGCCCCGCAGAGCCTGCTGGGGGGCCATCTCTCTGGTAATGAAGGGAAAAGTCGTCCTTCTGAGATTCCTTAGCAATGGGCATTCTACAAATATATGGATGACAGATATTTGTACCCCACACAGAATGCACATAGGTGGGGACTGCCCACTCATTAAATGCTCATGGGTGAGCCGGCAATAGCCTATCCTCAGACGGACAAGCGCAATCTCCATTTTACGATGTCTAGTTGTACGTGGCCATGGGTGAACGGAGGGTTTTATGGAGTGGAGCTTGGTGGGAGGGAGCTCATTCCACCTCTTCTGCCATAGGCCGACCACGTATTTATTGATCAGAGGATTTTTTTTTTTTTTTTAAAGGGGCTATCTGGCGACTGCCGACTTAGGCATAAGTCGCCGTAAAAAACAGCCTAGTTCTAGGCTACTTTAAAAAATTAAACAGAAAACAATAAAAAGAAATAACAAAAACAATAACAAAGCAATAACAAAGACAATTACAAGAACAACAACAACAATTAAATCGGGTTAAATAAAAGGGAGAAGGCCGGCCTCCCGCAAAAAGTCAATAAGTCCACCAGTCAAAGTACACGCACTCGTCCCGAGCACAAGGGACAGGCGGTAGCGACCCCGCCCATCCCGGTACCGGGACAGGTGTCGTGCGCGAAGATCACCCAGACTGGGACATTCGACAAGAATGTGCCGAACAGTCTGGGGGACGACGCAGTCGTTGCAATAGGGCGCAGGCGAGCGCTCCATCAGATAGCGATGCGTCACACGAGTGTGTCCGATTCGGAGACGACAGAAAGCAACCTGAAGCCGCCGCGGCATTGGGGGATAGGTCCATGGGAACAGTCGCGGCGCAATGGCACGCAACTTTAAGTTCCCTTAAACCGTCTCCCATCTTCTTTGCCAAGCAGTCCGAAGAGCTGCCCGTATTCCTGCCATGTAGTCGGTGTGAGGAAGAGCGAAACGCTGGTCCGGTCGCAGAGTCCTCGCGGACTCTTTGGCGCCCTCATCGGCGCGCTCATTCTCCGCAATTCCTACATGTCCAGGAACCCAGCAGAAGATAATCTCGACATCTGCCCGGCTCGCCAAAACCGTGGCGTCACGGATATCGCGAACCAGGGGATGCGGAGATTCCAATGCCCCGAGAGCACTCAGGGTGCTTTGTGAGTCGCTATAGATCACAATCCGGTCTCCGAACCAGGCACGTCACGTAATCTCCCGTACCGAGTGGTGTATTGCCACCAGCTCGGCCGTGAAGACAGACGCAGCGCCTGGTAGAGCCCCGCTGACTTCAAACAGAGGGGATACGGCGTGGAAGCCGACCCCCTCTTGGGACTTGGAGCCATCCGTATACACTGGCACGGTACCAGCGTGACACGATGTGTGCTCCAAAAAGGTCGAACGCAATACTCCCGGCACAGTACAAGCTTTGGGAGCAGAGGCGTGGCGACAAATAGCCAAATGTGGTACCCTCCAGGGTGGCGTCCTGGGCAGAACCAGGGGCGCCACCGGCCCGAGAGCTATATCTACCTCTCGAAGGAGTTTCCTGACCCTAAACCCAAAGGTCTTAGGTTATGACTGGCGTCTCTCGGCGGCATAGGCACCATCGAGATCAGCTGCGGATGCAGTGAGAGCTGTTGGCGACTGAGGGAGGCGCCGGGCTCGCGCGTACAGGCGAGTGATGCACTGCACGCGGCGCAGAGTGAGTGGCATCTCCCCAGCATCGACCAACAGGCTCTCAATGGGGGAATGAATGAATGAATAGTGCATTTAAAATTTAAAAGCTGCGTAGCCCAGATGGGCTATCTCGCAGCCAAATATTGCCATATTAAAATACATAAAAAAGGCAGAAATGTCCTTGGGACCAAAATTAGTTTAATAGGCAATATTAAGTCAGTTAAAATCTTTTAACAAAAAATAGACTATTAAAAACTCAACAAAATGTAAAAACATAAACTATGAATAGATCAACAATAAATATATAAAACTATTTTAAATTTCGTTTAAAAGATTGCTTTCTTTTAGGAAGGTTAGTATCCTAGTCACGTTAAAGAAGCAATGGGTCTCAGAAAAGATGCCCCGCAGAGCCTGCTGGGGGGCCATCTCTCTGGTAATGAAGGGAAAGGTCGTCCTTCTGAGATTCCTTAGCAATGGGCATTCTACAAATATATGGAGGACAGATATTTGTACCCCACACAGAATGCACATAGGTGGGGGCAGCCCACTCATTAAATGCTCATGGGTGAGCCGGCAATGGCCTATCCTCAGACGGACAAGCGCAACCTCCATTTTACGATGTCTAGTTGTACGTGGCCATGGGTGAACGGAGGGTTTTATGGAGTGGAGCTTGGTGGGAGGGAGCTCACTCCACCTCTTCTGCCATAGGCCGACCACGTATTCATTGGTCAGAGGATAGGCATCGCAGAGTGGGACTGGGGCCACTGGAGCTGTCCCCAGTGATGCTGCTTCTTTGGCTGCAGCATCTGCCCTCTCATTGCCTGGGATGCCCACCTGACTAGGCACCCAGCAAAATGATATCTCGTGGATGGGCTATAGTCGTAGGAGCCACCGCTGGATCTTGGAAACCAACGGATGGCTCGAACCAACATCACCCAACATTTGAAGCGAACT
Organism: Ceratothoa steindachneri; assembly: GCA_963969495.1. Taxonomy (NCBI): domain Eukaryota; kingdom Metazoa; phylum Arthropoda; class Malacostraca; order Isopoda; family Cymothoidae; genus Ceratothoa; species Ceratothoa steindachneri. The sequence continues at coordinate 120,631,695 of OZ018317.1, forward strand.
AAGGGAGTCTGTAAAGATAGTATGAGAACCAGATGGCCTGCCAGCTATGATAGTCAGTGCCACCATCATAGCAACGAGTTCCGCTGTGAATGCGGAAGCTGCGTTTGGCAGGCGGACCAATGCTGTCTCAGATGGAAAGACAGCAGCTGCTCCAACTCTGTCCGGTGACTTGGACCCATCGGTGAACACAAAAGTGCTATGCCGATGTTGAGAGGAGTGGTCGCCATACATGGCTCTCAATACTACAGGCAGGTGGTGATCCTTGGGCCTATCAGCTAGTGCCCTACATACCATTACAGGTGGTATGAGCCACAGGGGGGTCTTTGGCATGGTAAAGGGAATCACTGAGAACTCCCTTAGTTGCGCAGTGTGCTCGGCCATACGCAGAGCAAAGGGGCGAGCCAGAGATGGAGATCTATCGTATGAGGCCACTGTCCGTGTATTGAACATGCACTCATACACTGGCGTCTGCGGTAGTTGCTCAAGTCTAAGGAGGTAGTTGAAATTAGACTTGAGCCTGTGATAGGGAAGGGGGAGAACCCCGTTCTCTGCGTAGAGGCTCCACACTGGGGAGGACTTAAAGGCTCCAGAAGCCAGGCGCACACCCTGGTTACGCACAATATTTAGTTTTTCGAGAATGGATGGCGTGGCAGAGGAGTACACCTGTGATCCATAGTCTAGCTTTGATTGGACCAGTGCTAGATACAGGAGCCACAGGGTACATCGATCACTTCCCCAAGAAGTGTGAGACAACAGTTTCATTATGTCCATTCTCTTTAAACAAGACCTTTTCAAGGCGTCCACATGGTGCCGGAAGGAAAGCCTTGAATCAAATATGACCCCCAGATATTTGAAATGGGGCTCAAAATCTATAGGCACACCATATAGCGACAAAAGGGGGGGGTCCCATGTCACTAACTTATGCCCATAAAAGTAAACAGCCTTGGTCTTTACTGCGGAAAAGCGGAAACCCTTGGAGGAAGCATTTTCAGCTACAGTGCTTATAGCTCGCTGTAGCTTACGGACGATAAATGGGAGTCTGGGCGAAGAACAAATGAGCGCCAGATCATCCACATATAACGTCGACGAAATCTCGGGAGGGAGATTTCTAACAATGCTATTAATGGCCACAGAGAAGCAGGTGACACTGAGGACACTTCCCTGTGGCACACCCTCAACTTGGTCCACGGGCTCTGATAAGGTGCCTCCAACCCTTACGCGTAGTGTGCGTCGCATCAGAAATTGCTCGACAAACCTGGGGAGGTAACCCCGCAGTCCCCAATCATGGAGTTGTTTAAGGATACCACGCCTCCAGGTGGTATCGTATGCTTTCTCAATATCAAAGAAGACAGCGATGGCGTGCTGCTTCTTTGAAAAAGCATCTCTTACGAGTGACTCCATTCGGACAAGCAAGTCTGTCGTACTCTGCTTTTTCCTGAACCCTGATTGAGAAGGAGATATGAGATTTTGAGTCTCCAAAAACCAGACGAGTCTCAAATTGACCATTCTCTCAAACACTTTACATGGACAACTGGTAAGAGCAATGGGGCGGTAATGGGTGGGCTCCGTCCCGTCCTTTCCTGGTTTGCGGAATGGAAGGACTATGGCCTCTCTCCACATGGAAGGGAAGCGGCCCTTGATCCAAATCCAGTTGTAAATGTCCAGTAAATGAGAGAGAAGGGATGGATGCATATTCCTAATCATATCATAGGAAATGCCATCCGATCCGGGGGCAGTGGATCTACAGTGCTTCATGGAGCTCATGGATAGAGAAGAGTCGGTTGTAAGACTCGTTATCCATGTTAGGCTCCATAAAGTTGAGCGGTTGCTGCTCCTGTTGGAGCCTAAAGCACTGGAATTGCATCTCATAATTTTCGGGGCTTGAGATGCTAGCAAATGATCTGGCCAAGACATTGGAAATATGGGACAAGTCCCCCAACAATTCTCCAGCTTGGACAATGTTGGGAGCTGTAAAGCCATTGGATTTGCCCAATAGCTTTTTGACCCTTTTCCACACTTTGTCTATAGGCGTTTGCCAACTTATGGACGCGATGTAACCTTCCAACGAGGTCTTTCGAGCCTGTCGAAGGATGCGTCGCCGTGCTGCCCTTGCTCTGTTACGAGCAATTTTATTTACCATCGTAGGGGAGCGATGGTAACGTCGGCAAGCCATTTTACATTCAGTCACGGCTCTCGAGCATTCAGCCGACCACCAGGGAACTTGTGGTCTGCGAGCGGTTGAGCCGGAGAGCGGGATGGAGGAGTTAGCCGCTTTATTGACGTGGACTAGGAGGTCATCGATAGCCACGTCAATATCTTCATGAGGGAAGGACCCGTCATGGCTCGAGAGGTGCCTGAATTTAGGCCAGTTTGCTTTTTTTGCATTCCATTTTTTACTAGGTGGTGGAGGGGGGCCACCTGTACATGGCGCTATAATAATGGGGAAGTGATCGCTGCCTCGCAAGTCAGGATCCACTGCCCAGTCAAAATCAGCTCTACAGCTTGGTGAACAGAGGGACAAGTCCACGCATGTAGAGCTGCTCGTCTGGATGTGAAATGATGTATGACTGCCATCGTTTAGAAGGCAGACATCATTTTCGCCCAGAAATTTCTCAATCATGTTTCCCCTAGGGTTCTTATCATGGTCCCCCCAAAGGGGGTGTCGAGCATTAAATCCCCAATCAATAGAAAGGGGGGAGGGAGCTGTTTAATTACCTCTACTAGTTTTCTAGCTAGAGAGGCTGTGTCTTTTTCCTCACTAGGAGGGAGGTAAAGCGAGCAGACCGTATAGTGGCGATGGGAGAACAGGCGGACAGCGACCGCCTGCAGGTCTGTCGCAAGGTCGATCTGGTTGTGGGGAACCCTGCTGTTGATGAGCACAGCAGAACCATGGATTGGTTCTATAGGGTTCTTATAGTATCCCACAAAACCAGGAATATTGGGTACACTACGAGTACCCAAGCAAGTTTCCTGTAAAGCTATACAATCAGGATTGTAGTCTTTAAACAGGAGCTTGAGTTCTTCCCACTTGGGGAAGAGACCTTGGATGTTCCAATGAATTATTGGATACATCCTTACCTCTTTAAGACAATCATCCTACCCTTAGGGGTAGGAGGTTTTGGTTTTATACTACCCGTAGGGGTAGTTTTGGTCATACCAATTACCGGTTTTGGGTATGACTTTGGAGGCATCGGGAGCGTTAATTTAGCTCTCGGCTTTTCTTTTAAACGTGGCAATTTTGTTAGCTGGCTATACGAAATGACTGTCTTGACTGGAGAAGCAGATGTGGGAGCATCTCCATCAGTCATTTCGTGAGCCGATGACATCGACTTGGCTGGTGATGGTGGCAGCGATTGTTCGGCTGGCGAAGGATTCTTGGAATCTGATGGTTGGTTCGGCTCCTCCTTGGATAAGGGGGCAGCCTCTACTACAGCTGTTTCCTGTGATGGGGTACAGGTTGATTCCTTCTCACTTAGGGCTCGAAGGAGTTCCAAAGCAGTATCAGCAAGGGGTGGGTTGCTGACTACTCGCTTTGGGGCTGTAGTTCTCTGTTCTTTGGGGGCAGGATGGATGTCCAGAGCTGGAATAGACACCACCTGCGGCCCAATCCGATTCACATCCACGTCTTGTGGAGCGGTGGCAAAGTGTTTTGCCACTCTTGGTGAATCGGGAGAGGATGGAAGGTTCCTCTTCTTTGTGCCATCAGAAGCTAGGCTAGATTTTGGTGAAGAGTTTTCTCTACCGATTGATCGTGGTTTCGGTCGAGGGGGGCTATTATTAACCTTTTCAGGTGCGCGTGGAGATGCGGGTTTAGGGTGTGGAGAACCCCTTACCTGTTGAGGCACATCTCTGCGCGGAGACCTGGGTTTCGGTTGTGGAGGACTTCTGGTTTGTTCAGTAGAGCCAGTAGATGGTCTCTGGCTTCTTCCCTTCTTTGGCGTGGCGGTGCGCAGAGCATCCGCGAAGCTCACGCCAGGCTGAACGTAAGTCTCTCTAACTCTTCGTCTAGCCTCTTTAAAGCTCACCCTGTTTTTATTTCGAACAGCAATGACCTCTCTCTCGTAGAGGAAGAAGGTGCATTGCTGTGATGTGGCAGAGTGGTCTCCGCCACAATTGGGGCAGCACGGCTGTTTGGAACAGGGTGTTCCGTGAAATTCTGCTGAGCAGTTTACACATATCCTTTCGCTTTTACAAAACTTGCTTACATGGCCAAAGCGTTGGCAATGGAAGCACCGCCGGGGGTTTTCGACGTAAGGCTTGACTGGGATGTTAAGGTAGCCAGCCTTGACGTACTTGGGCGGTTCCAATCTGTTGAAAGTTAGGATTATGGTGGCGGTAGGGACCCTAGCGCCATTCACAAACCTAGAAATGCGATGTGCACTTGTTACTTTCTGATTGGCAAGTTTTGTCACCAACCTGTCAATATCATACTCAATGAGTTCACCCGATCGAATAACACCTTTGGAGGTATTAAATGTCGGGTGAGACGCGGATGATACATTCACTGAGGCTAACTTTTCGAGAGATTGAATTCTCTTTTGCTGCTCATTAGACTTGGCCTCGACAATCAATGCGCCATCATTGCGCGGCCACATTTGAGCAGGTTCGCCACACTTGTTTACGAAGTCGTCAAAGACATCAAAGATGTCAGCTTTACTAAGAGGACAACGTTCGTTGCTGGATTTGAGTACTATAAAGCGGTCATAATCCAGTTCTTCGTCTACTTCTGATCCAAAAGGATCCAAGCGACGAAGATCTCTGCTTTTTTCACGGTGACCAGAGGCCGGCGGTCTCTGGGATGAGTTTTTTGCAAGTTTACCCATATGATTTTGGTTTTTATAAGTGGTGTCTCTGGAGCCGAGGGCATGTACCAAATCGCCATCGTGAGTCCGGAGAGCGCCCATACAGTCCAGACAGGGTAGCCCGCCCCCCGACTCCCACTGTTGTTTCAAAAACAGCGGAGCCGCATAACGGAGTTTTACTGGACTGCGGTGCAAAGACCTCCCGAAAGCAAAACAACGACCCAGGCAACCAAACCTACCTCCGTGGCACGGTCCTGCGGACGATGCCCCCCAGTGGGTACATCCGTCGACTCGTACAGAGTACACATACTGACTAGGACCAAGTGGGCCGAAAGTGCGCTGGGGTTCAGACACACAGTCGCCCCACAAGGTTATTTGGGGATGCCGGAGTGATGCCAGTGTTTGGTCATCAAACCGCCTCATGGGGTTCCCCTCACCCACCTTTTATGTTGGTGTGAGGTCACCTAGCCCTTGTGATGCCATTCACTAACTGCAGGGCCGAGGCAAGGACAACCATATGGGCCAGAAGTGTGCTGGTGTCCATACACACAACTGCCCCAAAAGGTTGGTGGGTACCCTTAGATACCCAAACCAGAATATCCCGCCTGGTGTTCGGACGTTGGGCACACGCTCAGTTTAAAAACAGGGGCACCACGTGAAGGTGGTGTGCCAACATTTAGGGAACATAGGCTATGAGTTGCGCGATATTCCCCATCGCCCCCACCGATTGATTGTGGTTTCGGTCGAGGGGGGCTCTTAACCTTTTCAGGTGTGCCTGGAGATGCGGGTTTAGGGTTAGCAGAACCCCTTACCTGTTGAGGAACATCTCTGTGCGGAGACCTGGGTTCGGTTGTGGAGGACTTCTTGTTTGTTCAGGAGAGCCTGTAGATGGTCTCTGGCTTTTCCTTTTATTTGGCGTGGCGGTGCGCAGAGCATCCGCGAAGCTCACGCCAGGCTGAACGTAAGTCTCCCTAACTCTTCGTCTAGCCTCTTTATAGCTCACCCTGTTTTTATTTCGAACAGCAATGACCTCTCTCTCGTAGAGGAAGAAGGTGCATTGCTGTGATGTGGCAGAGTGGTCTCCGCCACAATTGGGGCAGCACGGCTGTTTGGAACAGGGTGTTCCGTGAAATTCTGCTGAGCAGTTTACACAAATCCTTTCGCTTTTACAAAACTTGCTTACATGGCCAAAGCGTTGGCAATGGAAGCACCGCCGGGGGTTTTCGACGTAAGGCTTGACTGGGATGTTAATGTAGCCAGCCTTGACGTACTTGGAAGGTTCCAATCTGTTGAAAGTTAGGATTATGGTGGCGGTAGGGACCCTAGCGCCATTCACAAACCTAGAAATGCGATGTGCACTTGTTACTTTCTGATTGGCAAGTTTTGTCACCAACCTGTCGATATCATACTCAATGAGTTCACCCGATCGAATAACACCTTTGGAGGTATTAAATGTCGGGGAGAAGCGGATGATACATTCACTGAGGCTAACTTTTCGAGAGATTGAATTCTCTTTTGCTGCTCATTAGACTTGGCCTCGACAATCAATGCGCTATCATTGCGCGGCCACATTTGAGCAGGTTCGCCACACTTGTTTACGAAGTCGTCAAAGACATCAAAGATGTCAGCTTTACTAAGAGGACAACGTTCGTTGCTGGATTTGAGTACAATAAAGCGGTCATACTCCAGTTCTTCGTCTACTTCTGATCCAAAAGGATCCAGGCGACGAAGATCTCTGCTGTTTTCACGGTGACCAGAGGCCGGCGGTCTCTGGGATGAGTTTTTTGAAAGTTTACCCATATGATTTTTATTTTTATAAGTGGTGTCTCTGGAGCCGAGGGCATGTACCAAATCGCCATCGTGAGTCCGGAGAATGAATGAATGAATAGTGCATTTAAAATTTAAAAGCTGCGTAGCCCAGATGGACTATCTCGCAGCCAAATTCACTTATGGGCAGTGAATTTAAAATTATTATTGTAAAAATATTGCCATATTAAAATACATGAAAAAGCAGAAATGTCCTTGGGACCAAAATTAGTTTAATAGGCAATATTAAGTCAGTTAAAATCTTTTAATAAAAAATAGACTATTAAAAAATTCAACAAAATGTAAAAACATAAACTATGAATAGATCAACAATAAATATATAAAACTATTTTAAATTTTGTTTAAAAGATTGCTTTCTTTTAGGAAGGTTAGTATCCTAGTCACGTTAAAGAAGCAATGGGTCTCAGAAAAGATGCCCCGCAGAGCCTGCTGGGGGGCCATCTCTCTGGTAATGAAGGGAAAGGTCGTCCTTCTGAGATTCCTTAGCAATGGGCATTCTACAAATATATGGAGGACAGATATTTGTACCCCACACAGAATGCACATAGGTGGGGGCAGCCCACTCATTAAATGCTCATGGGTGAGCCGGCAATGGCCTATCCTCAGACGGACAAGCGCAACCTCCATTTTACGATGTCTAGTTGTACGTGGCCATGGGTGAACGGAGGGTTTTATGGAGTGGAGCTTGGTGGGAGGGAGCTCACTCCACCTCTTCTGCCATAGGCCGACCACGTATTCATTGGTCAGAGGATAGGCATCGCAGAGTGGGACTGGGGCCACTGGAGCTGTCCCCAGTGATGCTGCTTCTTTGGCTGCAGCATCTGCCCTCTCATTGCCTGGGATGCCCACGTGACTAGGCACCCAGCAGAAGGATATCTCGTGGATGGGCGATAGTCGTAGGAGCCACCGCTGGATCTTGGAAACCAACGGATGGCTCGAACCAACATCACCCAACATTTGAAGCGAACTAAGGGAGTCTGTAAAGATAGTATGAGAACCAGATGGCCTGCCAGCTATGATGGTCAGTGCCGCCATCATAGCAACGAGTTCCGCTGTGAATGCGGAAGCCGCGTTTGGCAGGCGGACCAATGCTGTCTCAGATGGAAAGATAGCAGCTGCTCCAACTCTGTCCGGTGACTTGGACCCATCGGTGAACACAAAAGTGCTATGCCGATGTTGAGAGGAGTGGTCGCCATACATGGCTTTCAATACTACAAGCAGGTGGTGATCCTTGGGCCTATCAGCTAGTTCCCTACATACCATTACAGGTGGTATGAGCCACGGGGGGGTCTTTGGCATGGTAAAGGGAATCACTGAGAACTCCCTTAGTTGCGCAGTGTGCTCGGCCATACGCAGAGCAAAGGGGCGAGCCAGAGATGGAGATCGATCGTATGAGGCCACTGTCCGTGTATTGAACATGCACTCATACACTGGCGTCTGCGGTAGTTGCTCAAGTCTAAGGAGGTAGTTTAAATTAGACTTGAGCCTGTGATAGGGAAGGGGGAGAACCCCGTTCTCTGCGTAAAGGCTCCACACTGGGGAGGACTTAAAGGCTCTAGAAGCCAGGCGCACACCCTGGTTACGCACAGTGTTTAGTTTTTCGAGAATGGATGGCGAGGCAGAGGAGTACACCTGTGATCCATAGTCTAGCTTTGATTGGACCAATGCTAGATACAGGAGCCACAGGGTACGTCGATCACTTCCCCAAGAAGTGTGAGACAACAGTTTCATTATGTCCATTCTCTTTAAACAAGACCTTTTCAAGGCGTCCACATGGTGCCGGAAGGAAAGCCTGGAATCAAATATGACCCCCAGATATTTGAAATGGGGCTCAAAATCTATAGGCACACCATATAGCGACAAATGGGGGGGGGGGGTCCCATGTCACTAACTTATGCCCATAAAAGTGAACAGCCTTGGTCTTTACTGCGGAAAAGCGGAAACCCTTGGAGGAAGCATTTTCAGCTACAGTGCTTATAGTTCGCTGTAGCTTACGGACGATAAATGGGAGTCTGGGCGAAGAACCAATGAGCGCCAGATCATCCACATATAACGTCGATGAAATCTCTGGAGGGAGATTTCTAACAATGCTATTTATGGCCACAGAGAAGCAGGTGACACTGAGGACACTTCCCTGTGGCACACCCTCAACTTGGTCCACGGGCTCCGATAAGGTGCCTCCAACCCTTACGCGTAGTGTGCGTCGCATCAGAAATTGCTCGACAAACCTGGGGAGGTAACCCCGCAGGCCCCAATCATGGAGTTGTTTAAGGATACTACGCCTCCAGGTGGTATCGTATGCTTTCTCAATATCAAAGAAGACAGCGATGGCGTGCTGCTTCTTTGAAAAAGCATCTCTTACGAGTGACTCCATTCGGACAAGCAGGTCTGTCGTACTCTACTTTTTCCTGAACCCTGATTGAAAAGGAGATATGAGATTTTGAGTCTCCAAAAACCAGACGAGTCTGAAATTGACCATTCTCTCAAACACTTTACATGGACAACTGGTAAGAGCAATGGGGCGGTAATGGGTGGGCTCCGTCCCGTCCTTTCCTGGTTTGCGGAATGGAAGGACTATGGCCTCTCTCCACATGGAAGGGAAGCGGCCCTTGATCCAAATCCAGTTGTAAATGTCCAGTAAATGAAAGAGAAGGGATGGATGCATATTCCTAATCATATCATAGGAAATGCCATCCGATCCGGGGGCAGTGGATCTACAGTGCTTCAGTGCATTATGGAGCTCATGGATAGAGAAGAGTCGGTTGTAAGACTCGTTATCCATGTTAGGCTCCATAAAGTTGAGCGGTTGCTGCTCCTGTTGGAGCCTAAAGCACTGGAATTGCATCTCATAATTTCCGGGGCTTGAGATGCTAGCAAATGATCTGGCCAAGACATTGGAAATATGGGACAAGTCCCCCAACAATTCTCCAGCTTGGACAATGTTGGGAGCTGTAAAGCCATTGGATTTGCCCAATAGCTTTTTGACCCTTTTCCACACTTTGTCTATAGGCGTTTGCCAACTTATGGACGCGATGTAACCTTCCAACGAGGTCTTTCGAGCCTGTCGAAGGATGCGTCGCCGTGCTGCCCTTGCTCTGTTACGAGCAATTTTATTTACCATCGTAGGGGAGCGATGGTAACGTCGGCAAGCCATTTTACATTCAGTCACGGCTCTCGAGCATTCAACCGACCACCAGGGAACTTGTGGTCCGCGAGCGGTTGAGCCGGAGAGCGGGATGGAGGAGTTAGCCGCTTTATTGACGTGGACTAGGAGGTCATCGATAGCCACGTCAATATCTTCATGAGGGAAGGACCCGTCATGGCTCGAGAGGTGCCTGAATTTAGGCCAGTTTGCTTTTTTTGCATTCTATTTTTTACTAGGTGGTGAAGGGGGGCCACCTGTACATGGCGCTATAATAATGGGGAAGTGATCGCTGCCTCGCAAGTCAGGATCCACTGCCCAGTCAAAATCAGCTCTACAGCTTGGTGAACAGAGGGACAAGTCCACGCATGTAGAGCTGCTCGTCTGGATGTGAAATGATGTATGGCTGCCATCGTTTAGAAGGCAGACATCATTTTCGCCCAGAAATTTCTCAATCATGTTTCCCCTAGGGTTCTTATCATGGTCCCCCCAAAGGGGCTGTCGAGCATTAAAATCCCCAATCAATAGAAAGGGGGGAGGGAGCTGTTTAATTACCTCTACTAGTTTTCTAGCTAGAGAATGAATGAATGAATAGTGCATTTAAAATTTAAAAGCTGCGTAGCCCAGATGGACTATCTCGCAGCCAAATTCACTTATGGGCAGTGAATTTAAAATTATTATTTTAAAAATATTGCCATATTAAAATACATGAAAAAGTAGAAATGTCCTTGGGACCAAAATTAGTTTAATAGGCAATATTTAGTCAGTTAAAATCTTTTAACAAAAAATAGACTATTAAAAACTCAACAAAATGTAAAAACATAAACTATGAATAGATCAACAATAAATCTATAAAACTATTTTAAATTTTGTTTAAAAGATTGCTTTCTTTTAGGAAGGTTAGTATCCTAGTCACGTTAAAGAAGCAATGGGTCTCAGAAAAGATGCCCCGCAGAGCCTGCTGGGGGGCCATCTCTCTGGTAATGAAGGGAAAGGTCGTCCTTCTGAGATTCCTTAGCAATGGGCATTCTACAAATATATGGAGGACAGATATTTGTACCCCACACAGAATGCACATAGGTGGGGGCAGCCCACTCATTAAATGCTCATGGGTGATCCGGCAATGGCCTATCCTCAGACGGACAAGCGCAACCTCCATTTTACGATGTCTAGTTGTACGTGGCCATGGGTGAACGGAGGGTTTTATGGAGTGGAGCTTGGTGGGAGGCAGCTCACTCCACCTCTTCTGCCATAGGCCGACCACGTATTCATTGGTCAGAGGATAGGCATCGCAGAGTGGGACTGGGGCCACTGGAGCTGTCCCCAATGATGCTGCTTCTTTGGCTGCAGCATCTGCCCTCTCATTGCCTGGGATGCCCACGTGACTAGGCACCCAGCAGAAGGATATCTCGTGGATGGGCGATAGTCGTAGGAGCCACCGCTGGATCTTGGAAACCAACGGATGGCTCGAACCAACATCACCCAACATTTAAAGCGAACTAAGGGAGTCTGTAAAGATAGTATGAGAACCAGATGGCCTGCCAGCTATGATGGTCAGTGCCGCCATCATAGCAACGAGTTCCGCTGTGAATGCGGAAGCTGCGTTTGGCAGGCGGACCAATGCTGTCTCAGATGGAAAGACAGCAGCTGCTCCAACTCTGTCCGGTGACTTGGACCCATCGGTGAACACAAAAGTGCTATGCCGATGTTGAGAGGAGTGGTCGCCATACATGGCTCTCAATACTACAGGCAGGTGGTGATCCTTGGGCCTATCAGCTAGTTCCCTACATACCATTACAGGTGGTATGAGCCACGGGGGGGTCTTTGGCATGGTAAAGGGAATCACTGAGAACTCCCTTAGTTGCGCAGTGTGCTCGGCCATACGCAGAGCAAAGGGGCGAGCCAGAGATGGAGATCTATCGTATGAGGCCACTGTCCGTGTATTGAACATGCACTCATACACTGGCGTCTGCGGTAGTTGCTCAAGTCTAAGGAGGTAGTTTAAATTAGACTTGAGCCTGTGATAGGGAAGGGGGAGAACCCCGTTCTCTGCGTAGAGGCTCCACACTGGGGAGGACTTAAAGGCTCCAGAAGCCAGGCGCACACCCTGGTTACGCACAGTGTTTAGTTTTTCGAGAATGGATGGCGAGGCAGAAGAGTACACCTGTGATCCATAGTCTAGCTTTGATTGGACCAATGCTAGATACAGGAGCCACAGAGTACGTCGATCACCTCCCCAAGAAGTGTGAGACAACAGTTTCATTATGTCCATTCTCTTTAAACAAGACCTTTTCAAAGCGTCCAAATAGTGCCGGAAAGAAAGCCTTGAATCAAATATGACCCCCAGATATTTGAAGTGGGGCTCAAAATCTATAGGCACACCATATAGCGACAAATGGGGGGGGTCCCATGTCACTAACTTATGCCCATAAAAGTAAACAGCCTTGGTCTTTACTGCGGAAAAGCGGAAACCCTTGGAGGAAGCATTTTCAGCTACAGTGCTTATAGCTCGCTGTAGCTTACGGACGATAAATGGGAGTCTGGGCGAAGAACAAATGAGCGCCAGATCATCCACATATAACGTCGACGAAATCTCGGGAGGGAGATTTCTAACAATGCTATTAATGGCCACAGAGAAGCAGGTGACACTGAGGACACTTCCCTGCGGCACACCCTCAACTTGGTCCACGGGCTCCGATAAGGTGCCTCCAACCCTTACGCGTAGTGTGCGTCGCATCAGAAATTGCTCGACAAACCTGGGGAGGTAACCCCGCAGGCCCCAATCATGGAGTTGTTTAAGGATACCACGCCTCCAGGTGGTATCGTATGCTTTCTCAATATCAAAGAAGACAGCGATGGCGTGCTGCTTCTTTGAAAAAGCATCTCTTACGAGTGACTCCATTCGGACAAGCAGGTCTGTCGTACTCTACTTTTTCCTGAACCCTGATTGAGAAGGAGATATGAGATTTTGAGTCTCCAAAAACCAGACGAGTCTCAAATTGACCATTCTCTCAAACACTTTACATGGACAACTGGTAAGAGCAATGGGGCGGTAATGGGTGGGCTCCGTCCCGTCCTTTCCTGGTTTGCGGAATGGAAGGACTATGGCCTCTCTCCACATGGAAGGGAAGCGGCCCTTGTTCCAAATCCAGTTGTAAATGTCCAGTAAATGAGAGAGAAGGGATGGATGCATATTCCTAATCATATCATAGGAAATGCCATCCGATCCGGGGGCAGTGGATCTACAGTGCTTCAGTGCATTATGGAGCTCATAGATAGAGAAGAGTCGGTTGTAAGACTCGTTATCCATGTTAGGCTCCATAAAGTTGAGCGGTTGCTGCTCCTGTTGGAGCCTAAAGCACTGGAATTGCATCTCATAATTATCTGGGCTTGAGATGCTAGCAAATGATCTGGCCAAGACATTGGAAATATGGGACAAGTCCCCCAACAATTCTCCAGCTTGGACAATGTTGGGAGCTGTAAAGCCATTGGATTTGCCCAATAGCTTTTTGACCCTTTTCCACACTTTGTCTATAGGCGTTTGCCAACTTATGGACGCGATGTAACCTTCCAACGAGGTCTTTCGAGCCTGTCGAAGGATGCGTCGCCGTGCTGCCCTTGCTCTGTTACGAGCAATTTTATTTACCATCGTAGGGGAGCGATGGTAACGTCGGCAAGCCATTTTACATTCAGTCACGGCTCTCGAGCATTCAGCCGACCACCAGGAAACTTGTGGTCCGCGAGCGGCTGAGCCGGAGAGCGGGATGGAGGAGTTAGCCGCTTTATTGACGTGGACTAGGAGGTCATCGATAGCCACGTCAATATCTTCATGAGGGAAGGACCCGTCATGGCTCGAGAGGTGCCTGAATTTAGGCCAGTTTGCTTTTTTTGCATTCCATTTTTTACTAGGTGGTGGAGGGGGGCCACCTGTACATGGCGCTATAATAATGGGGAAGTGATCGCTGCCTCGCAAGTCAGGATCCACTGCCCAGTCAAAATCAGCTCTACAGCTTGGTGAACAGAGGGACAAGTCCACGCATGTAGAGCTGCTCGTCTGGATGTGAAATGATGTATGACTGCCATCGTTTAGAAGGCAGACATCATTTTCGCCCAGAAATTTCTCAATCATGTTTCCCCTAGGGTTCTTATCATGGTCCCCCCAAGTGGGTGTCGAGCATTAAAATCCCCAATCAATAGAAAGGGGGGAGGGAGCTGTTTAATTACCTCTACTACTTTTCTAGCTAGAGAGGCTGTGTCTTTTTCCTAACTAGGAGGGAGGTAAAGCGAGCAGACCGTATAGTGGCGATGGGAGAACAGGCGGACAGCGACCGCCTGCAGGTCTGTCGCAAGGTCGATCTGGTTGTGGGGAACCCTGCTGTTGATGAGCACAGCAGAACCATGGATTGGTTCTATAGGGTTCTTATAGTATCCCACAAAACCAGGAATATTGGGTACACTACGAGTACCCAAGCAAGTTTCCTGTAAAGCTATACAATCAGGATTGTAGTCTTTAAACAGGAGCTTGAGTTCTTCCCACTTGGGGAAGAGACCTTGGATGTTCCAATGAATTATTGGATACATCCTTACCTCTTTAAGACAATCATCCTACCCTTAGGGGTAGGAGGTTTTGGTTTTATACTACCCGTAGGGGTAGTTTTGGTCATACCAATTACCGGTTTTGGGTATGACTTTGGAGGCATCGGGAGCGTTAATTTAGCTCTCGGCTTTTCTTTTAAACGTGGCAATTTTGTTAGCTGGCTATACGAAATGACTGTCTTGACTGGAGAAGCAGATGTGGGAGCATCTCCATCAGTCATTTCGTGAGCCGATGACATCGACTTGGCTGGTGATGGTGGCAGCGATTGTTCGGCTGGCGAAGGATTCTTGGAATCTGATGGTTGGTTCGGCTCCTCCTTGGATAAGGGGGCAGCCTCTACTACAGCTGTTTCCTGTGATGGGGTACAGGTTGATTCCTTCTCACTTAGGGCTCGAAGGAGTTCCAAAGCAGTATCAGCAAGGGGTGGGTTGCTGACTACTCGCTTTGGGGCTGTAGTTCTCTGTTCTTTTGGGGCAGGATGGATGTCCAGAGCTGGAATAGACACCACCTGCGGCCCAATCCGATTCACATCCACGTCTTGTGGAGCGGTGGCAAAGTGTTTGGCCACTCTTGGTGAATCGGGAGAGGATGGAAGGTTCCTCTTCTTTGTGCCATCAGAAGCTAGGCTAGATTTTGGTGAAGAGTTTTCTCTACCGATTGATCGTGGTTTCGGTCGAGGGGGGCTCTTAACCTTTTCAGGTGTGCGTGGAGATGCGGGTTTAGGGTGTGGAGAACCCCTTACCTGTTGAGGCACATCTCTGTGCGGAGACTAGGGTTTCGGTTGTGGAGGACTTCTGGTTTGTTCAGTAGATGGTCTCTGGCTTCTTCCCTTCTTTGGCGTGGCGGTGCGCAGAGCATCCGCGAAGCTCACGCCAGGCTGAACGTAAGTCTCTCTAACTCTTCGTCTAGCCTCTTTATAGCTCACCCTGTTTTTATTTCGAACAGCAATGACCTCTCTCTCGTAGAGGAAGAAGGTGCATTGCTGTGATGTGGCAGAGTGGTCTCCGCCACAATTGGGGCAGCACGGCTGTTTGGAACAGGGTGTTCCGTGAAATTCTGCTGAGCAGTTTACACATATCCTTTCGCTTTTACAAAACTTGCTTACATGGCCAAACCGTTGGCAATGGAAGCACCGCCGGGGGTTTTCGACGTAAGGCTTGACTGGGATGTTAAGGTAGCCAGCCTTGACGTACTTGGGCGGTTCCAATCTGTTGAAAGTTAGGATTATGGTGGCGGTAGGGACCCTAGCGCCATTCACAAACCTAGAAATGCGATGTGCACTTGTTACTTTCTGATTGGCAAGTTTTGTCACCAACCTGTCGATATCATACTCAATGAGTTCACCCCATCGAATAACATCTTTGGAGGTATTAAATGTTGGGTGAGACGCGGATGATACATTCACTGAGGCTAACTTTTCGAGAGATTGAATTCTCTTTTGCTGCTCATTAGACTTGGCCTCGACAATCAATGCGCCATCATTGCGCGGCCCCATTTGAGCAGGTTCGCCACACTTGTTTACGAAGTCGTCAAAGACATCAAAGATGTCAGCTTTACTAAGAGGACAACGTTCGTTGCTGGATTTGAGTACAATAAAGCGGTCATAATCCAGTTCTTCGTCTACTTCTGATCCAAAAGGATCCAAGCGACGAAGATCTCTGCTTTTTTCACGGTGACCAGAGGCCGGCGGTCTCTGGGATGAGTTTTTTGCAAGTTTACCCATATGATTTTGGTTTTTATAAGTGGTGTCTCTGGAGCCGAGGGCATGTACCAAATCGCCATCGTGAGTCCGGAGAGCGCCCATACAGTCCAGACAGGGTAGCCCGCCCCCCGACTCCCACTGTTGTTTCAAAAACAGCGGAGCCGCATAACGGAGTTTTACTGGACTGCGGTGCAAAGACCTCCCGAAAGCAAAACAACGACCCAGGCAACCAAACCTACCTCCGTGGCACGGTCCTGCGGACGATGCCCCCCAGTGGGTACATCCGTCGACTCGTACAGAGTACACATACTGACTAGGACCAAGTGGGCCGAAAGTGCGCTGGGGTTCAGACACACAATCACCCCACAAGGTTATTTGGGGATGCCGGAGTGATGCCAGTGTTTGGTCATCAAACCGCCTCATGGGGTTCCCCTCCCCACCTTTTATGTTGGTGTGAGGTCACCTAGCCCTTGTGATGCCATTCACTAACTGCAGGGCCGAGGCAAGGACAACCATATGGGCCAGAAGTGTGCTGGTGTCCATACACACAACTGCCCCAAAAGGTTGGTGGGTACCCTTAGATACCCAAACCAGGATATCCCGCCTGGTGTTCGGACGTTGGGCACACGCTCAGTTAAAAAACAGGGGCACCACGTGAAGGTGGTGTGCCAACATTTAGGGAACATAGGCTATGAGTTGCGCGATATTCCCCATGCCCCCTTGGTGGGAGGGAGCTCACTCCACCTCTTCTGCCATAGGCCGACCACGTATTCATTGGTCAGAGGATAGGCATCGCAGAGTGGGACTGGGGCCACTGGAGCTGTCCCCAGTGATGCTGCTTCTTTGGCTGCAGCATCTGCCCTCTCATTGCCTGGGATGCCCACGTGACTAGGCACCCAGCAGAAGGATATCTCGTGGATGGGCGATAGTCGTAGGAGCCACCGCTGGATCTTGGAAACCAACGGATGGCTCGAACCAACATCACCCAACATTTGAAGCGAACTAAGGGAGTCTGTAAAGATAGTATGAGAACCAGATGGCCTGCCAGCTATGATGGTCAGTGCCGCCATCATAGCAATGAGTTCCGCTGTGAATGCGGAAGCTGCGTTTGGCAGGCGGACCAATGCTGTCTCAGATGGAAAGACAGCAGCTGCTCCAACTCTGTCCGGTGACTTGGACCCATCGGTGAACACAAAAGTGCTATGCCGATGTTGAGAGGAGTGGTCGCCATACATGGCTCTCAATACTACAGGCAGGTGGTGATCCTTGGGCCTATCAGCTAGTTCCCTACATACCATTACAGGTGGTATGAGCCACGGGGTGGTCTTTGGCATGGTAAAGGGAATCACTGAGAACTCCCTTAGTTGCGCAGTGTGCTCGGCCATAGGCAGAGCAAAGGGGAGAGCCAGAGATGGAATGAATGAATGAATAGTGCATAAAAGATTTAAAAGCTGCGTAGCCCAGATGGGCTATCTCGCAGCCAAATTCACTTATGGGCGGTGAATTTAAAATTATTATTTTTAAAATATTGCCATATTAAAATACATAAAAAAGCAGAAATGTCCTTGGGACCAAAATTAGTATAATAGGCAATATTGAGTCAGTTGAGTTAAAATCTTTTAACAAAAAATAGACTATTAAAAAATTCAACAAAATGTAAAAACATAAACTATAAATAGATCAACAATAAATATATAAAACTATTTTAAATTTTGTTTAAAAAGATTGCTTTCTTTTAGGAAGGTTAGTATCCTAGTCACGTCAAAGAAGCAATGGGTCTCGGAAAAGATGCCCTGCAGAGCCTGCTGGGGGGCCATCTCTCTGGTAATGAAGGGAAAAGTCGTCCTTCTGAGATTCCTTAGTAATGGGCATTCTACAAATATATGGAGGACAGATATTTGTACCCCACACAGAATGCACATGGGTGGGGGCAGCCCACTCATTAAATGCTCATGGGTGAGCCGGCAATGGCCTATCCTCAGACGGACAAGCGCAACCTCCATTTTACGATGTCTAGTTGTACGTGGCCATGGGTGAACGGAGGGTTTTATGGAGTGGAGCTTGGTGGGAGGGAGCTCACTCCACCTCTTCTGCCATAGGCCGACCACGTATTCATTGGTCAGAGGATAGGCATCGCTGAGTGGGACTGGGGCCACTGGAGCTGTCCCCAGTGATGCTGCTTCTTTGGCTGCAGCATCTGCCCTCTCATTGCCTGGGATGCCCACGTGTGTGGTGCATTTAAAATTTAAAAGCTGCGTAGCCCAGATGGGCTATCTCGCAGCCAAATTCACTTATGGGCAGTGAATTTAAAATTATTATTTTTAAAATATTGCCATATTATGCAATATTAAGTCGGTTAAAATCTTTTAACAAGAAATAGACTATTAAAAACTCAACAAAATGTAAAAACATAAACTATGAATAGATCAACAATATATAAAATTATTTTAAATTTTGTTTAAAAGATTGCTTTCTTTTAGGAAGGTTAGTATCCTAGTCACGTCAAAGAAGCAATGGGTCTCGGAAAAGATGCCCCGCAGAGCCTGCTGGGGGGCCATCTCTCTGGTAATGAAGGGAAAAGTCGTCCTTCTGAGATTCCTTAGTAATGGGCATTCTACAAATATATGGAGGACAGATATTTGTACCCCACACAGAATGCACATGGGTGGGGGCAGCCCACTCATTAAATGCTCATGGGTGAGCCGGCAATGGCCTATCCTCAGACGGACAAGCGCAACCTCCATTTTACGATGTCTAGTTGTACGTGGCCATGGGTGAACGGAGGGTTTTATGGAGTGGAGCTTGGTGGGAGGGAGCTCATTCCACCTCTTCTGCCATAGGCCGACCACGTATTCATTGGTCAGAGGATAGGCATCGCAGAGTGGGACTGGGGCCACTGGAGCTGTCCCCAGTGATGCTGCTTCTTTGGCTGCAGCATCTGCCCTCTCATTGCCTGGGATGCCCACGTGACTAGGCACCCAGCAGAAGGATATCTCGTGGATGGGCGATAGTCGTAGGAGCCACCGCTGGATCTTGGAAACCAACGGATGGCTCGAACCAACATCACCCAACATTTGAAGCGAACTAAGGGAGTCTGTAAAAATAGTATGAGAACCAGATGGCCTGCCAGCTATGATAGTCAGTGCCGCCATCATAGCAACGAGTTCTGCTGTGAATGCGGAAGCTGCGTTTGGCAGGCGGACCAATGCTGTCTCAGATGGAAAGACAGCAGCTGCTCCAACTCTGTCCGGTGACTTGGACCCATCGGTGAACACAAAAGTGCTATGTCGATGTTGAGAGGAGTGGTCGCCATACATGGCTCTCAATACTACAGGCAGGTGGTGATCCTTGGGCCTATCAGCTAGTTCCCTACATACCATTACAGGTGGTATGAGCCACGGGGGGGTCTTTGGCATGGTAAAGGGAATCACTGAGAACTCCCTTAGTTGCCCAGTGTGCTCGGCCATACGCAGAGCAAAGGGGCGAGCCAGAGATGGAGATCTATCGTATGAGGCCACTGTCCGTGTATTGAACATGCACTCATACACTGGCGTCTGCGGTAGTTGCTCAAGTCTAAGGAGGTAGTTTAAATTAGACTTGAGCCTGTGATAGGGAAGGGGGAGAACCCCGTTCTCTGCGTAGAGGCTCCACACTGGGGAGGACTTAAAGGCTCCAGAAGCCAGGCGCACACCCTGGTTACGCACAGTGTTTAGTTTTTCGAGAATGGATGGCGGGGCAGAGGAGTACACCTGTGATCCATAGTCTAGCTTTGATTGGACCAATGCTAGATACAGGAGCCACAGAGTACGTCGATCACTTCCCCAAGAAGTGTGAGACAACAGTTTCATTATGTCCATTCTCTTTAAACAAGACCTTTTCAAGGCGTCCACATGGTGCCGGAAAGAAAGCCTTGAATCAAATATGACCCCCAGATATTTGAAGTGGGGCTCAAAATCTATAGGCACACCATATAGCGACAAATGGGGGGGGTCCCATGTCACTAACTTATGCCCATAAAAGTGAACAGCCTTGGTCTTTACTGCGGAAAAGCGGAAACCCTTGGAGGAAGCATTTTCAGCTACAGTGCTTATAGCTCGCTGTAGCTTACGGACGATAAATGGGAGTCTGGGCGAAGAACAAATGAGCGCCAGATCATCCACATATAGCGTCGACGAAATCTCGGGAGGGAGATTTCTAACAATGCTATTAATGGCCACAGAGAAGCAGGTGACACTGAGGACACTTCCCTGTGGCACACCCTCAACTTGGTCCACGGGCTCCGATAAGGTGCCTCCAACCCTTACGCGTAGTGTGCGTTGCATCAGAAATTGCTCGACAAACCTGGGGAGGTAACCCCGCAGGCCCCAATCATGGAGTTGTTTAAGGATACCACGCCTCCAGGTGGTATCGTATGCTTTCTCAATATCAAAGAAGACAGCGATGGCGTGCTGCTTCTTTGAAAAAGCATCTCTTACGAGTGACTCCATTCGGACAAGCAGGTCTGTCGTACTCTGCTTTTTCCTGAACCCTGATTGAGAAGGAGATATGAGATTTTGAGTCTCCAAAAACCAGACGAGTCTGAAATTGACCATTCTCTCAAACACTTTACATGGACAACTGGTAAGAGCAATGGGGCGGTAATGGGTGGGCTCCGTCCCGTCCTTTCCTGGTTTGCGGAATGGAAGGACTATGGCCTCTCTCCACATGGAAGGGAAGCGGCCCTTGATCCAAATCCAGTTGTAAATGTCCAGTAAATGAGAGAGAAGGGATGGATGCATATTCCTAATCATATCATAGGAAATGCCATCCGATCCGGGGGCAGTGGATCTACAGTGCTTCAGTGCATTATGGAGCTCATGGATAGAGAAGAGTCGGTTGTAAGACTCGTTATCCATGTTAGGCTCCATAAAGTTGAGCGGTTGCTGCTCCTGTTGGAGCCTAAAGCACTGGAATTGCATCTCATAATTATCTGGGCTTGAGATGCTAGCAAATGATCTGGCCAAGACATTGGAAATATGGGACAAGTCCCCCAACAATTCTCCAGCTTGGACAATGTTGGGAGCTGTAAAGCCATTGGATTTGCCCAATAGCTTTTTGACCCTTTTCCACACTTTGTATATAGGCGTTTGCCAACTTATGGACGCGATGTAACCTTCCAACGAGGTCTTTCGAGCCTGTCGAAGGATGCGTCGCCGTGCTGCCCTTGCTCTGTTACGAGCAATTTTATTTACCATCGTAGGGGAGCGATGGTAACGTCGGCAAGCCATTTTACATTCAGTCACGGCTCTCGAGCATTCAGCCGACCACCAGGGAACTTGTGGTCCGCGAGCGGTTGAGCCGGAGAGCGGGATGGAGGAGTTAGCCGCTTTATTGACGTGGACTAGGAGGTCATCGATAGCCACGTCAATATCTTCATGAGGGAAGGACCCGTCATGGCTCGAGAGGTGCCTGAATTTAGGCCAGTTTGCTTTTTTTGCATTCCATTTTTTACTAGGTGGTGGAGGGGGGCCACCTGTACATGGCGCTATAATAATGGGGAAGTGATCGCTGCCTCGCAAGTCAGGATGCACTGCCCAGTCAAAATCAGCTCTACAGCTTGGTGAACAGAGGGACAAGTCCACGCATGTAGAGCTGCTCGTTTGGATGTGAAATGATGTATGGCTGCCATCGTTCAGAAGGCAGACATCATTTTCGCCCAGAAATTTCTCAATCATGTTTCCCCTAGGGTTCTTATCATGGTTCCCCCAAAGGGGGTGTCGAGCATTAAAATCCCCAATCAATAGAAAGGGGGGAGGGAGCTGTTTAATTACCTCTACTAGTTTTCTAGCTAGAGAGGCTGTGTCTTTTTCCTCACTAGGAGGGAGGTAAAGCGAGCAGACCGTATAGTGGCGATGGGAGAACAGGCGGACAGCGACCGCCTGCAGGTCTGTCGCAAGGTCGATCTGGTTGTGGGGAACCCTGCTGTTGATGAGCACAGCAGAACCATGGATTGGTTCTATAGGGTTCTTATAGTATCCCACAAAACCAGGAATATTGGGTACACTACGAGTACCCAAGCAAGTTTCCTGTAAAGCTATACAATCAGGATTGTAGTCTTTAAACAGGAGCTTGAGTTCTTCCCACTTGGGGAAGAGACCTTGGATGTTCCAATGAATTATTGGATACATCCTTACCTCTTTAAGACGATCATCCTACCCTTAGGGGTAGGAGGTTTTGGTTTTATACTACCCGTAGGGGTAGTTTTGGTCATACCAATTACCGGTTTTGGGTATGACTTTGGAGGCATCGGGAGCGTTAATTTAGCTCTCGGCTTTTCCTTTAAACGTGGCAATTTTGTTAGCTGGCTATACGAAATGACTGTCTTGACTGGAGAAGCAGATGTGGGAGCATCTCCATCAGTCATTTCGTGAGCCGATGACATCGACTTGGCTGGTGATGGTGGCAGTGATTGTTCGGCTGGCGAAGGATTCTTGGAATCTGATGGTTGGTTCGGCTCCTCCTTGGATAAAGGGGCAGCCTCTACTACAGCTGTTTCCTGTGATGGGGTACAGGTTGATTCCTTCTCACTTAGGGCTCGAAGGAGTTCCAAAGCAGTATCAGCAAGGGGTGGGTTGCTGACTACTCGCTTTGGGGCTGTAGTTCTCTGTTCTTTGGGGGCAGGATGGATGTCCAGAGCTGGAATAGACACCACCTGCGGCCCAATCCGATTCACATCCACGTCTTGTGGAGCGGTGGCAAAGTGTTTTGCCACTCTTGGTGAATCGGGAGAGGATGGAAGGTTCCTCTTCTTTGTGCCATCAGAAGCTAGGCTAGATTTTGGTGAAGAGTTTTCTCTACCGATTGATCGTGGTTTCGGTCGAGGGGGGCTCTTAACCTTTTCAGGTGTGCGTGGAGATGCGGGTTTAGGGTTAGGAGAACCCCTTACCTGTTGAGGCACATCTCTGCGCGGAGACCTGGGTTTTGGTTGTGGAGGACTTCTTGTTTGTTCAGGAGAGCCTGTAGATGGTCTCTGGCTTCTCCCCTTCTTTGGCGTGGCGGTGCGCAGAGCATCCGCGAAGCTCACGCCAGGCTGAACGTAACTCTCTCTAACTCTTCGTCTAGCCTCTTTATAGCTCACCCTGTTTTTATTTCGAACAGCAATGACCTCTCTCTCGTAGAGGAAGAAGGTGCATTGCTGTGATGTGGCAGAGTGGTCTCCGCCACAATTGGGGCAGCACGGCTGTTTGGAACAGGGTGTTCCGTGAAATTCTGCTGAGCAGTTTACACATATCCTTTCGCTTTTACAAAACTTGCTTACATGGCCAAACCGTTGGCAATGGAAGCACCGCCGGGGGTTTTCGACGTAAGGCTTGACTGGGATGTTAAGGTAGCCAGCCTTGACGTACTTGGGCGGTTCCAATCTGTTGAAAGTTAGGATTATGGTGGCGGTAGGGACCCTAGCGCCATTCACAAACCTAGAAATGCGATGTGCACTTGTTACTTTCTGATTGGCAAGTTTTGTCACCAACCTGTCGATATCATACTCAATGAGTTCACCCCATCGAATAACACCTTTGGAGGTATTAAATGTTGGGTGAGACGCGGATGATACATTCACTGAGGCTAACTTTTCGAGAGATTGAATTCTCTTTTGCTGCTCATTAGACTTGGCCTCGACAATCAATGCGCCATCATTGCGCGGCCACATTTGAGCAGGTTCGCCACACTTGTTTACGAAGTCGTCAAAGACATCAAAGATGTCAGCTTTACTAAGAGGACAACGTTCATTGCTGGATTTGAGTACAATAAAGCGGTCATAATCCAGTTCTTCGTCTACTTCTGATCCAAAAGGATCCAAGCGACGAAGATCTCTGCTTTTTTCACGGTGACCAGAGGCCGGCGGTCTCTGGGATGAGTTTTTTGCAAGTTTACCCATATGATTTTGGTTTTTATAAGTGGTGTCTCTGGAGCCGAGGGCATGTACCAAATCGCCATCGTGAGTCCGGAGAGCGCCCATACAGTCCAGACAGGGTAGCCCGCCCCCCGACTCCCACTGTTGTTTCAAAAACAGCGGAGCCGCATAACGGAGTTTTACTGGACTGCGGTGCAAAGACCTCCCGAAAGCAAAACAACGACCCAGGCAACCAAACCTACCTCCGTGGCACGGTCCTGCGGACGATGCCCCCCAGTGGGTACATCCGTCGACTCGTACAGAGTACACATACTGACTAGGACCAAGTGGGCCGAAAGTGCGCTGGGGTTCAGACACACAATCGCCCCACAAGGTTATTTGGGGATGCCGGAGTGATGCCAGTGTTTGGTCATCAAACCGCCTCATGGGGTTCCCCTCCCCACCTTTTATGTTGGTGTGAGGTCACCTAGCCCTTGTGATGCCATTCACTAACTGCAGGGCCACAGCAAGGACAACCATATGGGCCAGAAGTGTGCTGGTGTCCATACACACAACTGCCCCAAAAGGTTGGTGGGTACCCTTAGATACCCAAACCAGGATATCCCGCCTGGTGTTCGGACGTTGGGCACACGCTCAGTTAAAAAACAGGGGCACCACGTGAAGGTGGTGTGCCAACATTTAGGGAACATAGGCTATGAGTTGCGCGATATTCCCCATCGCCCCCTTGGTGGGAGGGAGCTCACTCCACCTCTTCTGCCATAGGCCGACCACGTATTCATTGGTCAGAGGATAGGCATCGCAGAGTGGGACTGGGGCCACTGGAGCTGTCCCCAGTGATGCTGCTTCTTTGGCTGCAGCATCTGCCCTCTCATTGCCTGGGATGCCCACGTGACTAGGCACCCAGCAGAAGGATATCTCGTGGATGGGCGATAGTCGTAGGAGCCACCGCTGGATCTTGGAAACCAACGGATGGCTCGAACCAACATCACCCAACATTTGAAGCGAACTAAGGGAGTCTGTAAAGATAGTATGAGAACCAGATGGCCTGCCAGCTATGATGGTCAGTGCCGCCATCATAGCAATGAGTTCCGCTGTGAATGCGGAAGCTGCGTTTGGCAGGCGGACCAATGCTGTCTCAGATGGAAAGACAGCAGCTGCTCCAACTCTGTCCGGTGACTTGGACCCATCGGTGAACACAAAAGTGCTATGCCGATGTTGAGAGGAGTGGTCGCCATACATGGCTCTCAATACTACAGGCAGGTGGTGATCCTTGGGCCTATCAGCTAGTTCCCTACATACCATTACAGGTGGTATGAGCCACGGGGTGGTCTTTGGCATGGTAAAGGGAATCACTGAGAACTCCCTTAGTTGCGCAGTGTGCTCGGCCATAGGCAGAGCAAAGGGGCGAGCCAGAGATGGAATGAATGAATGAATAGTGCATAAAAGATTTAAAAGCTGCGTAGCCCAGATGGGCTATCTCGCAGCCAAATTCACTTATGGGCGGTGAATTTAAAATTATTATTTTTAAAATATTGCCATATTAAAATACATAAAAAAGCAGAAATGTCCTTGGGACCAAAATTAGTATAATAGGCAATATTGAGTCAGTTGAGTTAAAATCTTTTAACAAAAAATAGACTATTAAAAAATTCAACAAAATGTAAAAACATAAACTATAAATGCATCAACAATAAATATATAAAACTATTTTAAATTTTGTTTAAAAAGATTGCTTTCTTTTAGGAAGGTTAGTATTATAGTCACGTCAAAGAAGCAATGGGTCTCGGAAAAGATGCCCTGCAGAGCCTGCTGGGGGGCCATCTCTCTGGTAATGAAGGGAAAAGTCGTCCTTCTGAGATTCCTTAGTAATGGGCATTCTACAAATATATGGAGGACAGATATTTGTACCCCACACAGAATGCACATGGGTGGGGGCAGCCCACTCATTAAATGCTCATGGGTGAGCCGGCAATGGCCTATCCTCAGACGGACAAGCGCAACCTCCATTTTACGATGTCTAGTTGTACGTGGCCATGGGTGAACGGAGGGTTTTATGGAGTGGAGCTTGGTGGGAGGGAGCTCACTCCACCTCTTCTGCCATAGGCCGACCACGTATTCATTGGTCAGAGGATAGGCATCGCTGAGTGGGACTGGGGCCACTGGAGCTGTCCCCAGTGATGCTGCTTCTTTGGCTGCAGCATCTGCCCTCTCATTGCCTGGGATGCCCACGTGACTAGGCACCCAGCAGAAGGATATCTCGTGGATGGGCGATAGTCGTAGGAGCCACCGCTGGATCTTGGAAACCAACGGATGGCTCGAACCAACATCACCCAAAATTTGAAGCGAACTAAGGGAGTCTGTAAAGATAGTATGAGAACCAGATGGCCTGCCAGCTATGATAGTCAGTGCCGCCATCATAGCAACGAGTTCCGCTGTGAATGCGGAAGCTGCGTTTGGCAGGCGGACCAATGCTATCTCAGATGGAAAGACAGCAGCTGCTCCAACTCTGTCCGGTGACTTGGACCCATCGGTGAACACAAAAGTGCTATGCCGATGTTGAGAGGAGTGGTCGCCATACATGGCTCTCAATACTACAGGCAGGTGGTGATCCTTGGGCCTATCAGCCAGTTCCCTACATACCATTACAGGTGGTATGAGCCACGGGGTGGTCTTTGGCATGGTAAAGGGAATCACTGAGAACTCCCTTAGTTGCGCAGTGTGCTCGGCCATACGCAGAGCAAAGGGGCGAGCCAGAGATGGAGATCTATCGTATGAGGCCACTGTCCGTGTATTGAACATGCACTCATACACTGGCGTCTGCGGTAGTTGCTCAAGTCTAAGGAGGTAGTTCAAATTAGACTTGAGCCTGTGATAGGGAAGGGGGAGAACCCCGTTCTCTGCGTAGAGGCTCCACACTGGGGAGGACTTAAAGGCTCCAGAAGCCAGGCGCACACCCTGGTTACGCACAGTATTTACTTTTTCGAGAATGGATGGCGAGGCAGAGGAGTACACCTGTGATCCATAGTCTAGCTTTGATTGGACCAATGCTAGATACAGGAGCCACAGAGTACGTCCATCACTTCCCCAAGAAGTGTGAGACAACAGTTTCATTATGTCCATTCTCTTTAAACAAGACCTTTTCAAGGCGTCCACATGGTGCCGGAAAGAAAGCCTTGAATCAAATATGACCCCCAGGTATTTGAAGTGGGGCTCAAAATCTATAGGCACACCATATAGCGACAAATGGGGGGAGGTCCCATGTCACTAACTTATGCCCATAAAAGTGAACAGCCTTGGTCTTTACTGCGGAAAAGCGGAAACCCTTGGAGGAAGCATTTTCAGCTACAGTGCTTATAGCTCGCTGTAGCTTACGGACGATAAATGAGAGTCTGGGCGAAGAACAAATGAGCGCCAGATCATCCACATATAACGTCGACGAAATCTCGGGAGGGAGATTTCTAACAATGCTATTAATGGCCACAGAGAAGCAGGTGACACTGAGGACACTTCCCTGCGGCACACCCTCAACTTGGTCCACGGGCTCCGATAAGGTGCCTCCAACCCTTACGCGTAGTGTGCGTCGCATCAGAAATTGCTCGACAAACCTGGGGAGGTAACCCCGCAGGCCCCAATCATGGAGTTGTTTAAGGATACCACGCCTCCAGGTGGTATCGTATGCTTTCTCAATATCAAAGAAGACAGCGATGGCGTGCTGCTTCTTTGAAAAAGCATCTCTTACGAGTGACTCCATTCGGACAAGCAGGTCTGTCGTACTCTGCTTTTTCCTGAACCCTGATTGAGAAGGAGATATGAGATTTTGAGTCTCCAAAAACCAGACGAGTCTGAAATTGACCATTCTCTCAAACACTTTACATGGACAACTGGTAAGAGCAATGGGGCGGTAATGGGTGGGCTCCGTCCCGTCCTTTCCTGGTTTGCGGAATGGAAGGACTATGGCCTCTCTCCACATGGAAGGGAAGCGGCCCTTGATCCAAATCCAGTTGTAAATGTCCAGTAAATGAGAGAGAAGGGATGGATGCATATTCCTAATCATATCATAGGAAATGCCATCCGATCCGGGGGCAGTGGATCTACAGTGCTTCAGTGCATTATGGAGCTCATGGATAGAGAAGAGTCGGTTGTAAGACTCGTTATCCATGTTAGGCTCCATAAAGTTGAGCGGTTGCTGCTCCTGTTGGAGCCTAAAGCACTGGAATTGCATCTCATAATTATCTGGGCTTGAGATGCTAGCAAATGATCTGGCCAAGACATTGGAAATATGGGACAAGTCCCCCAACAATTCTCCAGCTTGGACAATGTTGGGAGCTGTAAAGCCATTGGATTTGCCCAATAGCTTTTTGACCCTTTTCCACACTTTGTCTATAGGCGTTTGCCAACTTATGGACGCGATGTAACCTTCCAACGAGGTCTTTCGAGCCTGTCGAAGGATGCGTCGCCGTGCTGCCCTTGCTCTGTTACGAGCAATTTTATTTACCATCGTAGGGGAGCGATGGTAACGTCGGCAAGCCATTTTACATTCAGTCACGGCTCTCGAGCATTCAGCCGACCACCAGGGAACTTGTGGTCCGCGAGCGGTTGAGCCGGAGAGCGGGATGGAGGAGTTAGCCGCTTTATTGACGTGGACTAGGAGGTCATCGATAGCCACGTCAATATCTTCATGAGGGAAGGACCCGTCATGGCTCGAGAGGTGCCTGAATTTAGGCCAGTTTGCTTTTTTTGCATTCCATTTTTTACTAGGTGGTGGAGGGGGGCCACCTGTACATGGCGCTATAATAATGGGGAAGTGATCGCTGCCTCGCAAGTCAGGATCCACTGCCCAGTCAAAATCAGCTCTACAGCTTGGTGAACAGAGGGACAAGTCCACGCATGTAGAGCTGCTCGTCTGGATGTGAAATGATGTATGACTGCCATCGTTTAGAAGGCAGACATCATTTTCGCCCAGAAATTTCTCAATCATGTTTCCCCTAGGGTTCTTATCATGGTCCCCCCAAAGGGGGTGTCGAGCATTAAAATCCCCAATCAATAGAAAGGGGGATGGATGGATGGATTATTTACAAGTCCCTTGGTGCTCACTGCGAGGTGATTGCACCGTAA
Source organism: Ceratothoa steindachneri (assembly GCA_963969495.1). NCBI lineage: Eukaryota > Metazoa > Arthropoda > Malacostraca > Isopoda > Cymothoidae > Ceratothoa > Ceratothoa steindachneri. The sequence continues at coordinate 120,660,771 of OZ018317.1, forward strand.
TTTGTTTTGTAGAAGAAGTTTTAAACACCAGTTATAAAAGTTGTGTCTGATATCATGAGGTTGTGATTATGCAGTGATGATTGAAGTACTAAATGAATAAATGGTATGGTAATGTGTTAAAATAATTAAAATTCATTAAAATTTAGATCGTGTACTGGAGACGAATCTATAGCTTCTTCAATAGTCCCGTCTCCTCGAGGTAGCGGATGATTCCGCTGCCAGGGCGGATATTTTCAGCCGTTAGTGCAAATCTTAGGATATCGAGGGTACCCCCACCATCAATGGGTATGTATCTTCGTCGGAGTTCTCCATAGGTTGGGCATTCCGCGATGAGATGTGCAATTGTGAGGGGTAGAATGCAATCTTCACAGTAGGGGGGATAGCCTTTCTCCATTAGGTATCCATGTGTGAGTAGTGAATGTCCGATGCGTAATCTGCATACGGATACCTCTTGCCGGCGGGTAAGTTCTCGAGGCTTCCATGGCGATAACTTTTGGAAAATGTGTCGCATCTTATTTTGTCCGTATAAATCTGCCCATCTGGCCATCCAGTTTTCCCGAATGGCGGCCTTTATTGAAATGATGTAGTCCTCATATGGTATTGGGATGTCATTGGGCCTGATTGGACGAAGGGCGGCATTTTTTGCCGCTCTATCAGCTTGCTCATTTCCAGCTACCCCTACGTGTGCTGGGACCCAGCAAAAGGAAATTTTCTTTCTTTCGCATGCTGCTCTATATACTTAGTTTCTTATTTCTAACAGAATTGGATGGATGTCTGTCATTCGTTCTAATGTTTGTAGGCTGCTGAAGGAGTCGGTGAAGATTGTGAATTCATCTGATGTTGGGTTATTGTATGCCCAATGTACTGCATGTTTTAAGGCATAGCACTCGGCACTGAAGATTGATAATGTTTGGGGTAGTTTTTCAGAGAACGTGTAGTTATTTGATATCACCGAAAATCCTGTTCCGTCTATGAATTTTGATCCGTCGGTGTATATATGTATACCCATATGTGTTGCTGCGTGAGTAAGGAATTGAATTTTCTCTCCCAGGGGAGTAGTTGTTGATTGTTTTATTATGTTACCATGGCATATCTTTAAAGTTGATTTCCAAAATGGAATATCTGGGAAAGCAAGTGGATGGATGGGGTTCATCGTTACTCCGATTTCCTCCATCCATAGTCGCACTCTACTTCCAAATGGTCGTGGGAGAGTTAGGCGTATTGTAAAAATATTATCCATTTGGTCATTCATGATGGCGGTCGAAGTCGGCGATGTTGGGAGTCGCTGAATGCGGCTAAAGAGGCGTAGACAGAGTTCCATCCTACGGAGGTCTAGTGGTGTCTCCCCGGTATCGCATTGTAGGCTCGGTATGGGTGATGATCGGAAGGCTCCGGTAGCCATGCGGAGACATTCATTCGCCACAGTGTTGATGAGTGCAAGGCGCCTCTTGGAAGTAGAGGAGTAGATCTCGCATCCGTAGTCCAGTTTGGGTCGCACTAAAGAGCGGTAGAGAGTCAGAAGTGTTTCGCGATCAGCTCCCCAGTCGTGGCGTGATACTGTACGTAGGACGTTCATTTCTTTCTTACAAGAGTTTTTAATGCTTCTTATATGTGGTTCCCATGTCAACCTTCTGTCAAATGTTAGCCCTAGGAATTTATAGCTCTCAACGACTGCAATCCTCTTTTGGTATAGGTATAGGTCAGGTTCCCTAATACATCTTCTACGGCGGCAGAAGTGGACCACTTTGGTCTTTTCAGCTGAGAATTGGTAGCCATGGGTAGTAGACCATCTCGTGATGTTGTTGATGGCGATCTGGAGGCGACGTTCTATTGTTGCCATTTCGGAACCTGCTAGGGAGATAGAGAAGTCATCTACATAAAGGTTGGCTTTAATGTCTTGATGGAGGTTTTGTGAGATATCATTAATTCCTATAGCAAACAGGGGTACGCTTAAGACGCTGCCTTGTGGAACGCCTTCTTCTTGTATAAATGATTTGGATTTCGCTCTACCTAATCTTACAGAGAAGGTGCGGTTGGTTAGGAAATTTTGGATGAAAATTGGTAGTTGTCCGCGTAATCCGAGGTTATGGAGGGCTTTTAAGATGGCATAACGCCATGATGTATCATATGCCTTGTTGAGGTCGAAGAAAACAGCCACTACGTGCTGTTTCCTGGCGAATGCGTTACATATCGCCGATTCCAGACGGATAAGGGCATCCGTGGTCGAGTGAAATTTTCGGAATCCGCACTGCGATGGGGATATGCTGGATTTCGTTTCAAGGAACCATGTTAAGCGTACGTTCACCATTTTTTCCATGAGCTTACATATGCAGGAGGTTAGAGCGATTGGGCGGTAGTTTTGGGGACTGGTTGGGTCTTTTCCTGGTTTCCGGAAAGCTAGAACTGTAGCCCTTCTCCAGGTGTCTGGGAAGGCATTTTCCATCCATATTTTATTGAATATATCTAAGAGGAAGCGTTTACCCCCTTCCCCTAGGTGGCGTAGCATTGCATAAGGTATATTGTCTGGGCCTGGAGCAGTGTCTCTACATGATGCAAGAGCTGTATCGAACTCTTTTTTGCTGAATTCTTCGTTGTAACATTTGTACTCTTTTGATGCGAAGTTTAGAGGTGAGCACTCCTTCTCCAACCGGTATTGGGCGAACTCGGGGGTTGTGTTCGCTCTACTTGATATTTTGGCGAAGTGAGTCGCTAGCGTGTCTGCTACATCGATTGGGTTTAAGATAGTGTTTCCATTTATCCGAAGTACGGGGGTAGGGTCTCGGCTGGGTTTCCCTAGCATCCATCGGATTTTGCTCCATGTGCGGTGGATGGGGGTTTTAGAGTTTATCGTCGAGACATAAGCTCTACATGATTTCCGGCGGCGTTGTTTAATTATGTATCTATATTTAGCTCTCTTTTTATTAAATTCCATTTTAGTCGTCGGATTTGGCCATCGTTTGTATGTTCGGTATGCTTTCCTTTGTTCTTTCAGTGCGGCAGAACATTCTGGGCTCCACCATGGGGTAGATTTCTGACTGGGTTTTTCTGAGCTGGTTGCAATGGATGTTTGACCTGCTTAATATATAATGGATGTAAAGATTTCCAGCGCTTCATCCGTCTCCGGGATGTCATCAACTTGGATATCAGTGATTTTGTTGAATTTTATTCAGTTTGCTTGGTCCAGTCTCCATCGTGGTATACCTGAAGTGGGTAAACCCTTGTCTGAGAAAAGGATGATCGGGTAATGGTCGCTTCCTTTTAGGTCATCCAAGATTCTCCATTCAAAGTCCGCTGTGATGTCCGGTGAGCAGAGGGCCAGATCTAATGCTGATAGGGTACCTGTTTGTATGTTAAATCTAGTACCTTCGCCCTGGTTCATGATTCCAAGTTGCTGGTTTTCAATTAGCTTTGATAGCTCATTTCCTCTGGCGTTGCATATTCTGTCACCCCACTCAATATGACGACTGTTAAAGTCCCCCATTATAATGAATGGAGTTGATAGTTGCGAGATCAAGTCTCGTAAGGCGGTGACTGGAAGGGGTCCTGTGGGTGGGAGGTAGACATTTGCGATCGTGTATCGTTTCTTGATGTACATGGTCACGGCGATTGTTTCCAAAGGTGAATTTAATCTGATGGGTAATGTGGGGACATTTTGATGGATGTATATGGCACAGCCACCGGATGTGCTGCCATCATTTGGTATTGAGGTGGTTACGCAACTGTAATTCGGTAGCTTTCGTGGTGGATGTATTCCCAACATGGTTTCCTGGAGACAGACGCAGGCGGGGGTCTCGTCCGCTACAAGAAGCCTTAATTCTTCCCAGTTGGCTCTGATTCCGCGGATATTCCACTGGATTATTTTCATTATTCTTTTGGTTTGGTTCGAGAAGTGAGCAATTTGGTTTTTGCGGAGGTCGTGGTGCCCATTGGTTTATTAGGGCCCTGTGGCCACTGGAGTCTGGTGAGGACTGGTCTTTGAGGTTTTGGTTCTTCTTTGTCACCGTTTTTCTTCTTTGTGTCTTGGGTATCTACTGTTAGAGGCGGTGTTGGTGTTCCGTCAATAATAGGAGGACGGATTATCTTTTTTTTGGCTTCTGTTGGTGGGTGAGGGAGGTGGCTCGTTGGAGGTATGGTTCGAGCTTCAATTTGTTTGGTGGGGACGAAGTCTGTTCCACGTGGGTCTTGGGTCTCTTTTTCCTCTTCTACCTTCTCTTCGTAGATGATGTCAGTGGTAGGCATTTTTATTGGTGGTGGCAAAACGCTGTCACGGGGTGACCGAGGTTGTGGGCAGACGATCTCTGGTATAACCTGAGTGTCCATTTGTTCGGGGTGGGGGTCGATGTGCTTCGGGATTTGCTGTGGTTGCGATTTTAGGTTTACCTCTCTGCTAGGGATGGGGTTTAGCATCGAGGTATCGGGTGCAGGTGCCTCGTGATGCGGCAACTGCTTTTGGGGGGGCGGGGGAGATGGTCGATTGTCGACCATATGCGTGGAGTTGGGGAGTTTAATATTCGGGGCCTGTGGTGCAGGCTCCTCGGGAAGGGGCGGTTGAGTTCTTGCTTTAACCCCGTGGTATGGGGGTCTGGTCACTCTGCTCATTTCAACTACAGAGGCATAAGAGTTTCCTCTGGTTCCTATAGAGGTTTGTGCCTTTTCTCTGGCGTCTCTAAAGTTTAGTCTTTCTTTTTCACGTATGGATGCTACTTCTTCTTCGAATTTGTAGACATTACATTTTTTGCTTGATGCTGGGTGGGGCTCTCCACAGTTTACACATTTCGTTGGGCAATTTTCGATTTGTTCAGGGTGTAGTGCATTTGCGCAGTTGACGCAGGTGGGCGCAAAGCCCTGATTCTTGCGACGACATGTGTTTGTAGAGTGCCCAAAAGTTTGGCAGTAGTAGCATCTTCTGGGGCTAGGTTTAAATTCTTTAACCGTGAAGCGGCGCCATCCTAAATATATATATTTTGGTAGGATATCTAGGTCAAATGAGACGAAGTAAGTGTTCGTTGGTATCTTGCTGTTGTTGATAGTTTTATGTACTCTGTGTACTTGAGTGACAGAGTACTCGCTTAATTCTTCAATTAATTCCGCTTCTGAGTATTGGGCGAAGTCTGGTTCTATTATTACGCCTTTACGCATGTTAAAGGAGGGATGTGGTGTTACTATTACCTTATCTCCTGCCAGTTCTTTTAATAATAAGGTTTTTTCCGCTTGCTCTTTTGTTTTAACTTCGACTAGTATACTACCATCTGATTGAGGCGAGAGAGGTGGAAATTGTGATCTGGGAAGTTGAAATAGTTTTTGGAAATCTTTACTCTGTTTCACCATGCATGTCTTCATTAGGTTTGTTTGTTGGCTTTCTGGTTTTATTAGGTAAAATCTTCTGAAAGATCGATCAACAAATTGTCCTGGGAGTACCTGCAGTGAGAGCAGTTCAGGTAGCGTTTTGGTGGATCGTCCTGGACCTGCTGCTTGCTGGGAGTTTGAAACTTCCGGCGGATTTCTTACCGACTTTGTTCGTTTTTGCGGTGGTGAATTTGATTTCCTGAGACTTTGCTCGTTTCTATGCAATTTTCTTCTATCTGTGCAGTTGTTTTGGGGGGCGATCTTGTTGTTAAAGTTCTCCCACCAGTTTTATCCACGTCTTGTGTTCTTTTCTTTCCTCGAGTTAGTAGGTTTGTATCCATTTTCTTCGATAGATTGGGAAGTAAAGGGGGTGGGGAAAGAGGAGGGGATGCGCAGCTTAAGACATTCTTTGCTGGTTTCATTGGGTTTTTTTAAGAGGGGTTTGTTAAAGAATTTGTTGGAACATGAACAGGAATCTACCGCCCGCGAAAGTACCGTCTTGCCAGATCCACTAAACGAGTTGATAGGAGACTCTAGAGAAAGGCCTATTGCTTGGTTTCCATTAACCCCGCGAATGCCCATTGGCGCAGACAACGGGCCGGTTCTAAACGACGCAGTCGGCGTGTAGGCGCGGGCGCGGGGCCAATTACAGAGGTGGCCATGGACTTCACCGCCAGGTGACCTCAGGGTAAGCCTGGCGGACCATGCAGGATATACCTGGTGGGTCTTAACCCTTTCCTAGTCCACCCTGGCCACGGCCCGGTCCCGCGAACCGAACGCCAACTGTGAAGTTTTACCCCTTCTTGGTGGCCAAAAAAAATGGGGGGGGGGAGGGGATGGTTTGGTAGCCGCCAATATTCCGCAGGTATTGCTGGGGGGGATCAAGCCAGGACAGACTCCCGAGAATCAGACCTCTCGCCGCCTGGAACTAGCACAGGCTCGAACGCGAGTTAGAGAAGTCCAATCCCATCGGAACAAAGACTTTGAAGAGAGGGAGTAGTAGAGTTGGGAAAGAAATTGCCAGATAAGGCTAAAGGGTTGTTAGCAGAAAGGGGAGAAGTGGCTAGGCTGGGGCCGGACGGGGCGCTGATGCCCGTCAGCATGGCGGCCAAGAAGGCAAATCGCCGCGCTCTCTACGGGGTGCCTACCATGGCTAACGAGCGACATCTGCCCGGGTTTGAAGTCAGAGTTGTCCCTCTCCTAGGTGGAATGTCAACCAAGACTATGAGCTCCACCTGCCCAGCCAGGTTATACCGCCAGGCACTCGGTCGTTGGACACAATTTCTGTATAAGCAGGGGCACCACGAGCAGGTAATGCGCCAACAATTAGGGTGCAGAGGCTAAGTAGCCTTAAAGGCTATATATTGCGCATGCAGCCCCGAAACCCCCGTGAGTCCGGAGAGCGCCCATACAGTCCAGACAGGGTAGCCCGCCCCCCGACTCCCACTGTTGTTTCAAAAACAGCGGAGCCGCATAACGGAGTTTTACTGGACTGCGGTGCAAAGACCTCCCGAAAGCAAAACAACGACCCAGGCAACCAAACCTACCTCCGTGGCACGGTCCTGCGGACGATGCCCCTCAGTGGGTACATCCGTCGACTCGTACAGAGTACACATACTGACTAGGACCAAGTGGGCCGAAAGTGCGCTGGGGTTCAGACAAACAATCGCCCCACAAGGTTATTTGGGGATGCCGGAGTGATGCCAGTGTTTGGTCATCAAACCGCCTCATGGGGTTCCCATCCCCACCTTTTATGTTGGTGTGAGGTCACCTAGCCCTTGTGATGCCATTCACTAACTGCAGGGCCACAGCAAAGACAACCAAATGGGCCAGAAGTGTGCTGGTGTCCATACACACAACTGCCCCAAAAGGTTGGTGGGTACCCTTAGATACCCAAACCAGGATATCCCGCCTGGTGTTCGGACGTTGGGCACACGCTCAGTTAAAAAACAGGGGCACCACGTGAAGGTGGTGTGCCAACATTTAGGGAACATAGCCTATGAGTTGCGCGATATTCCCCATCGCCCCCGCCATCGTTTAGAAGGCAGACATCATTTTCGCCCAGAAATTTCTCAATCATGTTTCCCCTAGGGTTCTTATCATGGTCCCCCCAAAGGTGGTGTCGAGCATTAAAATCCCCAATCAATAGAAAGGGGGGAGGGAGCTGTTTAATTACCTCTACTAGTTTTCTAGCTAGAGAGGCTGTGTCTTTTTCCTCACTTGGAGGGAGGTAAAGCGAGCAGACCGTATAGTGGCGATGGGAGAACAGGCGGACAGCGACCGCCTGCAGGTCTGTCGCAAGGTCGATCTGGTTGTGGGGAACCCTGCTGTTGATGAGCACAGCAGAACCATGGATTGGTTCTATAGGGTTCTTATAGTATCCCACAAAACCAGGAATATTGGGTACACTACGAGTACCCAAGCAAGTTTCCTGTAAAGCTATACAATCAGGATTGTAGTCTTTAAACAGGAGCTTGAGTTCTTCCCACTTGGGGAAGAGACCTTGGATGTTCCAATGAATTATTGGATACATCCTTACCTCTTTAAGACGATCATCCTACCCTTAGGGGTAGGAGGTTTTGGTTTTATACTACCCGTAGGGGTAGTTTTGGTCATACCAATTACCGGTTTTGGGTATGACTTTGGAGGCATCGGGAGCGTTAATTTGGCTCTCGGCTTTTCCTTTAAACGTGGCAATTTTGTTAGCTGGCTATACGAAATGACTGTCTTGACTGGAGAAGCAGATGTGGGAGCATCTCCATCAGTCATTTCGTGAGCCGATGACATCGACTTGGCTGGTGATGGTGGCAGCGATTGTTCGGCTGGCGAAGGATTCTTGGAATCTGATGGTTGGTTCGGCTCCTCCTTGGATAAAGGGGCAGCCTCTACTACAGCTGTTTCCTGTGATGGGGTACAGGTTGATTCCTCCTCACTTAGGGCTCGAAGGAGTTCCAAAGCAGTATCAGCAAGGGGTGGGTTGCTGACTACTCGCTTTGGGGCTGTAGTTCTCTGTTCTTTGGGGGCAGGATGGATGTCCAGAGCTGGAATAGACACCACCTGCGGCCCAATCCGATTCACATCCACGTCTTGTGGAGCGGTGGCAAAGTGTTTTGCCACTCTTGGTGAATCGGGAGAGGATGGAAGGTTCCTCTTCTTTGTGCCATCAGAAGCTAGGCTAGATTTGGGTGAAGAGTTTTCTCTACCGATTGATCGTGGTTTCGGTCGAGGGGGGCTCTTATTAACCTTTTCAGGTGCGTGTGGAGATGCGGGTTTAGGGTGTGGAGAGCCCCTTACCTGTTGAGGCACATCTCTGCGCGGAGACCTGGGTTTTGGTTGTGGAGGACTTCTTGTTTGTTCAGGAGAGCCTGTAGATGGTCTCTGGCTTCTCCCCTTCTTTGGCGTGGCGGTACGCAGAGCATCCTCGAAGCTCACGCCAGGCTGAACGTAAGTCTCTCTAACTCTTCGTCTAGCCTCTTTATAGCTCACCCTGTTTTTATTTCGAACAGCAATGACCTCTCTCTCGTAGAGGAAGAAGGTGCATTGCTGTGATGTGGCAGAGTGGTCTCCGCCACAATTGGGGCAGCACGGCTGTTTGGAACAGGGTGTTCCGTGAAATTCTGCTGAGCAGTTTACACATATCCTTTCACTTTTACAAAACTTGCTTACATGGCCAAAGCGTTGGCAATGGAAGCACCGCCGGGGGTTTTCGACGTAAGGCTTGACTGGGATGTTAAGGTAGCCAGCCTTGACGTACTTGGGCGGTTCCAATCTGTTGAAAGTTAGGATTATGGTGGCGGTAGGGACCCTAGCGCCATTCACAAACCTAGAAATGCGATGTGCACTTGTTACTTTCTGATTGGCAAGTTTTGTCACCAACCTGTCGATATCATACTCAATGAGTTCACCCGATCGAATAACACCTTTGGAGGTATTAAATGTCGGGTGAGACGCGGATGATACACTCACTGAGGCTAACTTTTCAAGAGATTGAATTCTCTTTTGCTGCTCATTAGACTTGGCCTCGACAATCAATGCGCCATCATTGCGCAGCCACATTTGAGCAGGTTCGCCACACTTGTTTACGAAGTCGTCAAAGACATCAAAGATGTCAGCTTTACTAAGAGGACAACGTTCGTTGCTGGATTTGAGTACTATAAAGCGGTCATAATCCAGTTCTTCGTCTACTTCTGATCCAAAAGGATCCAAGCGACGAAGATCTCTGCTTTTTTCACGGTGACCAGAGGCCGGCGGTCTCTGGGATGAGTTTTTGGAAAGTTTACCCATAAAATTTTTATTTTTATAAGTGGTGTCTCTGGAGCCGAGGGCATGTACCAAATCGCCATCGTGAGTCCGGAGAGCGCCCATACAGTCCAGACAGGGTAGCCCGCCCCCCGACTCCCACTGTTGTTTCAAAAACAGCGGAGCCGCATAACGGAGTTTTACTGGACTGCGGTGCAAAGACCTCCCGAAAGCAAAACAAAGACCCAGGCAACCAAACCTACCTCCGTGGCACGGTCCTGCAGACGATGCCCCCCAGTGGGTACATCCGTCGACTCGTACAGAGTACACATACTGACTAGGACCAAGTGGGCCGAAAGTGCGCTGGGGTTCAGACACACAGTCGCCCCACAAGGTTATTTGGGGATGCCGGAGTGATGCCAGTGTTTGGTCATCAAACCGCCTCATGGGGTTCCCCTCACTCACCTTTTATGTTGGTGTGAGGTCACCTAGCCCTTGTGATGCCATTCACTAACTGCAGGGCCACAGCAAAGACAACCATATGGGCCAGAAGTGTGCTGGTGTCCAAACACACAACTGCCCCAAAAGGTTGGTGGGTACCCTTAGATACCCAAACCAGGATATCCCGCCTGGTGTTCGGACGTTGGGCACACGCTCAGTTAAAAAACAGGGGCACCACGTGAAGGTGGTGTGCCAACATTTAGGGAACATAGGCTATGAGTTGCGCGATATTCCCCATCGCCCCCTCAGACGGACAAGCGCAACCTCCATTTTACGATGTCTAGTTGTACGTGGCCATGGGTGAACGGAGGGTTTTATGGAGTGGAGCTTGGTGGGAGGGAGCTCACTCCACCTCTTCTGCCATAGGCCGACCACGTATTCATTGATCAGAGGATAGGCATCGCAGAGTGGGACTGGGGCCACTGGAGCTGTCCCCAGTGATGCTGCTTCTTTGGCTTCAGCATCTGCCCTCTCATTGCCTGGGATGCCCACGTGACTAGGCACCCAGCAAAAGGATATCTCGTGGATGGGCGATAGTCGTAGGAGCCACCGCTGGATCTTGGAAACCAACGGATAGCTCGAACCAACATCAGCCAACATTTGAAGCGAACTAAGGAAGTCTGTAAAGATAGTATGAGAACCAGATGGCCTGCCAGCTATGATAGTCAGTGCCGCCATCATAGCAACGAGTTCCGCTGTGAATGCGGAAGCTGCGTTTGGCAGGCGGACCAATGCTGTCTCAGATGGAAAGACAGCAGCTGCTCCAACTCTGTCCGGTGACTTGGACCCATCGGTGAACACAAAAGTGCTATGCCAATGTTGAGAGGAGTGGTCGCCATACATGGCTCTCAATACTACAGGCAGGTGGTGATCCTTGGGCCTATCAGCTAGTTCCCTACATACCATTACAGGTGGTATGAGCCACGGGGGGGTCTTTGGCATGGTAAAGGGAATCACTGAGAACTCCCTTAGTTGCGCAGTGTGCTCGGCCATAGGCAGAGCAAAGGGGCGAGCCAGAGATGGAGATCTATCGTATGAGGCCACTGTCCGTGTATTGAACATGCACTCATACACTGGCGTCTGCGGTAGTTGCTCAAGTCTAAGGAGGTAGTTTAAATTAGACTTGAACCTGTGATAGGGAAGGGGAAGAATCCCGTTCTCTGCGTAGAGGTTCTACACTGGGGAGGACTTAAAGGCTCCAGAAGCCAGGCGCACACCCTGGTTACGCACAGTGTTTAGTTTTTCGAGAATGGATGGCGAGGCAGAGGAGTACACCTGTGATCCATAGTCTAGCTTTGATTGGACCAATGCTAGATACAGGAGCCACAGGGTACGTCGATCACTTCCCCAAGAAGTGTGAGACAACAGTTTCATTATGTCCATTCTCTTTAAACAAGACCTTTTTAAGGCGTCCACATGGTGCCGGAAGGAAAGCCTTGAATCAAATATGACCCCCAGATATTTGAAATGGGGCTCAAAATCTATAGGCACACCATATAGCGACAAAAGAGGGGAGTCCCATGTCACTAACTTATGCCCATAAAAGTGAACAGCCTTGGTCTTCACTGCGGAAAAGCGGAAACCCTTGGAGGAAGCATTTTCAGCTACAGTGCTTATAGCTCGCTGTAGCTTACGGACGATAAATGGGAGTCTGGGCGAAGAACAAATGAGCGCCAGATCATCCACATATAACGTCGACGAAATCTCGGGAGGGAGATTTCTAACAATGCTATTAATGGCCACAGAGAAGCAGGTGACACTGGGGACACTTTCCTGTGGCACACCCTCAACTTGGTCCACGGGCTCCGATAAGGTGCCTCCAACCCTTACGCGTAGTGTGCGTCGCATCAGAATGAATGAATGAATAGTGCATTGAAAATTTAAAAGCTGCGTAGCCCAGATGGGCTATCTCGCAGCCAAATTCACTTATGGGCAGTGAATTTAAAATTATTATTTTTAAAATATTGCCATATTAAAATACATAAAAAAAGCAGAAATGTCCTTGGGACCAAAATTAGTTTAATAGGCAATATTAAGTCAGTTAAAATCTTTTAACAAAAAATAGACTATTAAAAACTCAACAAAATGTAAAAACATAAACTATGAATAGATCAACAATAAATATATAAAACTATTTTAAATTTTGTTTAAAAGATTGCTTTCTTTTAGGGAGGTTAGTATCCTAGTCACGTCAAAGAAGCAATGGGTCTCAGAAAAGATGCCCCGCAGAGCCTGCTGGGGGGCCATCTCTCTGGTAATGAAGGGAAAGGTCGTCCTTCTGAGATTCCTTAGCAATGGGCATTCTACAAATATATGGAGGACAGATATTTGTACCCCACACAGAATGCACATAGGTGGGGGCAGCCCACTCATTAAATGCTCATGGGTGAGCCGGCAATGGCCTATCCTCAGACGGACAAGCGCCACCTCCATTTTACGATGTCTAGTTGTACGTGGCCATGGGTGAACGGAGGGTTTTATGGAGTGGAGCTTGGTGGGAGGGAGCTCATTCCACCTCTTCTGCCATAGGCCGACCACGTATTCATTGGTCAGAGGATAGGCATCGCAGAGTGGGACTGGGGCCACTGGAGCTGTCCCCAGTGATGCTGCTTCTTTGGCTGCAGCATCTGCCCTCTCATTGCCTGGGATGCCCACGTGACTAGGCACCCAGCAGAAGGATATCTCGTGGATGGGCGATAGTCGTAGGAGCCACCGCTGGATCTTGGAAACCAACGGATGGCTCGAACCAACATCACCCAACATTTGAAGCGAACTAAGGGAGTCTGTAAAGATAGTATGAGAACCAGATGGCCTGCCAGCTATGATGGTCAGTGCCGCCATCATAGCAACGAGTTCCGCTGTGAATGCGGAAGCTGCGTTTGGCAGGCGGACCAATGCTGTCTCAGATGGAAAGACAGCAGCTGCTCCAACTCTGTCCGGTGACTTGGACCCATCGGTGAACACAAAAGTGCTATGTCGATGTTGAGAGGAGTGGTCGCCATACATGGCTCTCAATACTACAGGCAGGTGGTGATCCTTGGGCCTATCAGCTAGTTCCCTACATACCATTACAGGTGGTATGAGCCACGGGGGGGTCTTTGGCATGGTAAAGGGAATCACTGAGAACTCCCTTAGTTGCGCAGTGTGCTCGGCCATAGGCAGAGCAAAGGGGCGAGCCAGAGATGGAGATCTATCGTATGAGGCCACTGTCCGTGTATTGAACATGCACTCATACACTGGCGTCTGCGGTAGTTGCTCAAGTCTAAGGAGGTAGTTTAAATTAGACTTGAGCCTGTGATAGGGAAGGGGGAGAACCCCGTTCTCTGCGTAGAGGCTCCACACTGGGGAGGACTTAAAGGCTCCAGAAGCCAGGCGCACACCCTGGTTACGCACAGTGTTTAGTTTTTCGAGAATGGATGGCGAGGCAGAGGAGTACACCTGTGATCCATAGTCTAGCTTTGATTGGACCAATGCTAGATACAGGAGCCACAGAGTACGTCGATCACTTCCCCAAGAAGTGTGAGACAACAGTTTCATTATGTCCATTCTCTTTAAACAAGACCTTTTCAAGGCGTCCACATGGTGCCGGAAAGAAAGCCTTGAATCAAATATGACCCCCAGATATTTGAAGTGGGGCTCAAAATCTATAGGTACACCATATAGCGACAAATGGGGGGGGTCCCATGTCACTAACTTATGCCCATAAAAGTGAACAGCCTTGGTCTTTACTGCGGAAAAGCGGAAACCCTTGGAGGAAGCATTTTCAGCTACAGTGCTTATAGCTCGCTGTAGCTTACGGACGATAAATGGGAGTCTGGGCGAAGAACAAATGAGCGCCAGATCATCCACATATAGCGTCGACGAAATCTCGGGAGGGAGATTTCTAACAATGCTATTAATGGCCACAGAGAAGCAGGTGACACTGAGGACACTTCCCTGTGGCACACCCTCAACTTGGTCCACGGGCTCCGATAAGGTGCCTCCAACCCTTACGCGTAGTGTGCGTCGCATCAGAAATTGCTCGACAAACCTGGGGAGGTAACCCCGCAGGCCCCAATCATGGAGTTGTTTAAGGATACCACGCCTCCAGGTGGTATCGTATGCTTTCTCAATATCAAAGAAGACAGCGATGGCGTGCTGCTTCTTTGAAAAAGCATCTCTTACGAGTGACTCCATTCGGACAAGCAGGTCTGTCGTACTCTGCTTTTTCCTGAACCCTGATTGAGAAGGAGATATGAGATTTTGAGTCTCCAAAAACCAGACGAGTCTGAAATTGACCATTCTCTCAAACACTTTACATGGACAACTGGTAAGAGCAATGGGGCGGTAATGGGTGGGCTCCGTCCCGTCCTTTCCTGGTTTGCGGAATGGAAGGACTATGGCCTCTCTCCACATGGAAGGGAAGCGGCCCTTGATCCAAATCCAGTTGTAAATGTCCAGTAAATGAGAGAGAAGGGATGGATGCATATTCCTAATCATATCATAGGAAATGCCATCCGATCCGGGGGCAGTGGATCTACAGTGCTTCAGTGCATTATGGAGCTCATGGATAGAGAAGAGTCGGTTGTAAGACTCGTTATCCATGTTAGGCTCCATAAAGTTGAGCGGTTGCTGCTCCTGTTGGAGCCTAAAGCACTAGAATTGCATCTCATAATTATCTGGGCTTGAGATGCTAGCAAATGATCTGGCCAAGACATTGGAAATATGGGACAAGTCCCCAAACAATTCTCCAGCTTGGACAATGTTGGGAGCTGTAAAGCCATTGGATTTGCCCAATAGCTTTTTGACCCTTTTCCACACTTGGTCTATAGGCGTTTGCCAACTTATGGACGCGATGTAACCTTCCAACGAGGTCTTTCGAGCCTGTCGAAGGATGCGTCGCCGTGCTGCCCTTGCTCTGTTACGAGCAATTTTATTTACCATCGTAGGGGAGCGATGGTAACGTCGGCAAGCCATTTTACATTCAGTCACGGCTCTCGAGCATTCAGCCGACCACCAGGGAACTTGTGGTCCGCGAGCGGTTGAGCCGGAGAGCGGGATGGAGGAGTTAGCCGCTTTATTGACGTGGACTAGGAGGTCATCGATAGCCACGTCAATATCTTCATGAGGGAAGGACCCGTCATAGCTCGAGAGGTGCCTGAATTTAGGCCAGTTTGCTTTTTTTGCATTCCATTTTTTACTAGGTGGTGGAGGGGGGCCACCTGTACATAGCGCTATAATAATGGGGAAGTGATCGCTGCCTCGCAAGTCAGGATCCACTGCCCAGTCAAAATCAGCTCTACAGCTTGGTGAACAGAGAGACAAGTCCACGCATGTAGAGCTGCTCGTCTGGATGTGAAATGATGTATGACTGCCATCGTTTAGAAGGCAGACATCATTTTCGCCCAGAAATTTCTCAATTATGTTTCCCCTAGGGTTCTTATCATGGTCCCCCCAAAGGGGGTGTCGAGCATTAAAATCCCCAATCAATAGAAAGGGGGGAGGGAGCTGTTTAATTACCTCTACTAGTTTTCTAGCTAGAGAGGCTGTGTCTTTTTCCTCACTAGGAGGGAGGTAAAGCGAGCAGACCGTATAGTGGCGATGGGAGAACAGGCGGACAGCGACCGCCTGCAGGTCTGTCGCAAGGTCGATCTGGTTGTGGGGAACCCTGCTGTTGATGAGCACAGCAGAACCATGGATTGGTTCTATAGGGTTCTTATAGTATCCCACAAAACCAGGAATATTGGGTACACTACGAGTACCCAAGCAAGTTTCCTGTAAAGCTATACAATCAGGATTGTAGTCTTTAATCAGGAGCTTGAGTTCTTCCCACTTGGGGAAGAGACCTTGGATGTTCCAATGAATTATTGGATACATCCTTACCTCTTTAAGACAATCATCCTACCCTTAGGGGTAGGAGGTTTTGGTTTTATACTACCAGTAGGGGTAGTTTTGGTCATACCAATTACCGGTTTTGGGTATGACTCTGGAGGCATCGGGAGCGTTAATTTAGCTCTCGGCTTTTCTTTTAAGCGTGGCAATTTTGTTAGCTGGCTATACGAAATGACTGTCTTGACTGGAAAAGCAGATGTGGGAGCATCTCCATCAGTCATTACGTAAGCCGATGACATCGACTTGGCTGGTGATGGTGTCAGCGATTGTTCGGCTGGCGAAGGATTCTTGGAATCTGATGGTTGGTTCGGCTCCTCCTTGGATAAGGGGGCAGCCTCTACTACAGCTGTTTCCTGTGTTGGGGTACAGGTTGATTCCTTCTCACTTAGGGCTCGAAGGAGTTCCAAAGCAGTATCAGCAAGGGGTGGGTTGCTGACTACTCGCTTTGGGGCTGTAGTTCTCTGTTCTTTGGGGGCAGGATGGATGTCCAGAGCTGGAATAGACACCACCTGCGGCCCAATCCGATTCACATCCACGTCTTGTGGGGCGGTGGCAAAGTGTTTTGCCACTCTTGGTGAATCGGGAGAGGATGGAAGGTTCCTCTTCTTTGTGCCATCAGAAGCTAGGCTAGATTTTGGTAAGAGTTTTCTCTACCGATTGATCGTGGTTTCGGTCGAGGGGGGCTCTTAACCTTTTCAGGTGTGCGTGGAGATGCGGGTTTAGGGTGTGGAGAACCCCTTACCTGTTGAGGCACATCTCTGCGCGGAGACCTGGGTTTCGGTTGTGGAGGACTTCTTGTTTGTACAGGAGAGCCTGTAGCTGGTCTCTGGCTTCTTCCCTTCTTTGGCGTGGCGGTGCGCAGAGCATCCGCGAAGCTCACGCCAGGCTGAACGTAAGTCTCCCTAACTCTTCGTCTAGCCTCTTTATAGCTCACCCTGTTTTTATTTCGAACAGCAATGACCTCTCTCTCGTAGAGGAAGAAGGTGCATTGCTGTGATGTGGCAGAGTGGTCTCCGCCACAATTGGGGCAGCACGGCTGTTTGGAACAGGGTGTTCCGTGAAATTCTGCTGAGCAGTTTACACATATCCTTTCGCTTTTACAAAACTTGCTTACATGGCCAAAGCGTTGGCAATGGAAGCACCGCCGGGGGTTTTCGACGTAAGGCTTGACTGGGATGTTAAGGTAGCCAGCCTTGACGTACTTGGGCGGTTCCAATCTGTTGAAAGTTAGGATTATGGTGGCGGTAGGGACCCTAGCGCCATTCACAAACCTAGAAATGCAATGTGCACTCGTTACTTTCTGATTGGCAAGTTTTGTCACCAACCTCTCGATATCATACTCAATGAGTTCACCTGATCGAATAACACCTTTGGAGCTATTGAATGTTGGGTGAGACGCGGATGATACATTCACTGAGGCTAACTTTTCGAGAGATTGAATTCTCTTTTGCTGCTCATTAGACTTGGCCTCGACAATCAATGCGCCATCATTGCGCGGCCACATTTGAGCAGGTTCGCCACACTTGTTTACGAAGTAGTCAAAGACATCAAAGATGTCAGCTTTACTAAGAGGACAACGTTCGTTGCTGGATTTGAGTACAATAAAGCGGTCATAATCCAGTTCTTCTTCTACTTCTGATCCAAAAGGATCCAAGCGACGAAGATCTCTGCTTTTTTCACGGTGACCAGAGGCCGGCGGTCTCTGGGATGAGTTTTTGGAAAGTTTACCCATATGATTTTGATTTTTATATGTGGTGTCTCTGGAGCCGAGGGCATGTACCAAATCGCCATCGTGAGTCCGGAGAGCGCCCATACAGTCCAGACAGGGTAGCCTGCCCCCCGACTCCCACTGTTGTTTCAAAAACAGCGGAGCCGCATAACGGAGTTTTACTGGACTGCGGTGCAAAGACCTCCCAAAAGCAAAACAACGACCCAGGCAACCAAACATACCTCCGTGGCACGGTCCTGCAGACGATGCCCCCCAGTGGGTACATCCGTCGACTCGTACAGAGTACACATACTGACTAGGACCAAGTGGGCCGAAAGTGCGCTGGGGTTCAGACACACAGTCGCCCCACAAGGTTATTTGGGGATGCCGGAGTGATGCCAGTGTTTGGTCATCAAACCGCCTCATGGGGTTCCCCTCACCCACCTTTTATGTTGGTGTGAGGTCACCTAGCCCTTGTGATGAATGAATAGTGCATGAAAGATTTAAAAGCTGCGTAGCCCAGATGGACTATCTCGCAGCCAAATTCACTTATGGGCAGTGAATTTAAAATTATTATTTTTAAAATATTGCCATATTAAAATACATAAAAAAAGCAGAAATGTCCTTGGGACCAAAATTAGTTTAATAGGCAATATTAAGTCAGTTAAAATCTTTTAACAAAAAATAGACTATTAAAAACTCAACAGAATGTAAAAACATAAACTATGAATAGATCAACAATAAATTTATAAAACTATTTTAAATTTTGTTTAAAAGATTGCTTTCTTTTAGGAAGGTTAGTATCCTAGTCACGTTAAAGAAGCAATGGGTCTCAGAAAAGATGCCCCGCAGAGCCTGCTGGGGGGCCATCTCTCTGGTAATGAAGGGAAAGGTCGTCCTTCTGAGATTCCTTAGCAATGGGCATTCTACAAATATATGGAGGACAGATATTTGTACCCCACACAGAATGCACATAGGTGGGGGCAGCCCACTCATTAAATGCTCATGGGTGAGCCGGCAATGGCCTATCCTCAGACGGACAAGCGCAACCTCCATTTTACGATGTCTAGTTGTACGTGGCCATGGGTGAACGGAGGGTTTTATAGAGTGGAGCTTGGTGGGAGGGAGCTCACTCCACCTCTTCTGCCATAGGCCGACCACGTATTCATTGATCAGAGGATAGGCATCGCAGAGTGGGACTGGGGCCCCTGGAGCTGTCCCCAGTGATGCTGCTTCTTTGGCTGCAGCATCTGCCCTCTCATTGCCTGGGATGCCCACGTGACTAGGCACCCAGCAAAAGGATATCTCGTGGATGGGCGATAGTCGTAGGAGCCACCGCTGGATCTTGGAAACCAACGGATGGCTCGAACCAACATCACCCAACATTTGAAGCGAACTAAGGGAGTCTGTAAAGATAGTATGAGAACCAGATGGCCTGCCAGCTATGATATTCAGTGCCGCCATCATAGCAACGAGTTCCGCTGTGAATGCGGAGGCTGCGTTTGGCAGGCGGACCAATGCTGTCTCAGATGGAAAGACAGCAGCTGCTCCAACTCTGTCCGGTGACTTGGACCCATCGGTGAACACAAAAGTGCTATGCCGATGTTGAGAGGAGTGGTCGCCATACATGGCTCTCAATACTACAGGCAGGTGGTGATCCTTGGGCCTATCAGCTAGTTCCCTACATACCATTACAGGTGGTATGAGCCACGGGGGGGTCTTTGGCATGGTAAAGGGAATCACTGAGAACTCCCTTAGTTGCGCAGTGTGCTCGGCCATAGGCAGAGCAAAGGGGCGAGCCAGAGATGGAGATCTATCGTATGAGGCCACTGTCCGTGTATTGAACATGCACTCATACACTGGCGTCTGCGGTAGTTGCTCAAGTCTAAGGAGGTAGTTTAAATTAGACTTGAGCCTGTGATAGGGAAGGGGGAGAACCCCGTTCTCTGCGTAGAGGCTCCACACTGGGGAGGACTTAAAGGCTCCAGAAGCCAGGCGCACACCCTGGTTACGCACAGTGTTTAGTTTTTCGAGAATGGATGGCGAGGCAGAGGAGTACACCTGTGATCCATAGTCTAGCTTTGATTGGACCAATGCTAGATACAGGAGCCACAGAGTACGTCGATCACTTCCCCAAGAAGTGTGAGACAACAGTTTCATTATGTCCATTCTCTTTAAACAAGACCTTTTCAAGGCGTCCACATGGTGCCGGAAAGAAAGCCTTGAATCAAATATGACCCCCAGATATTTGAAGTGGGGCTCAAAATCTATAGGTACACCATATAGCGACAAATGGGGGGGGTCCCATGTCACTAACTTATGCCCATAAAAGTGAACAGCCTTGGTCTTTACTGCGGAAAAGCGGAAACCCTTGGAGGAAGCATTTTCAGCTACAGTGCTTATAGCTCGCTGTAGCTTACGGACGATAAATGGGAGTCTGGGCGAAGAACAAATGAGCGCCAGATCATCCACATATAGCGTCGACGAAATCTCGGGAGGGAGATTTCTAACAATGCTATTAATGGCCACAGAGAAGCAGGTGACACTGAGGACACTTCCCTGTGGCACACCCTCAACTTGGTCCACGGGCTCCGATAAGGTGCCTCCAACCCTTACGCGTAGTGTGCGTCGCATCAGAAATTGCTCGACAAACCTGGGGAGGTAACCCCGCAGGCCCCAATCATGGAGTTGTTTAAGGATACCACGCCTCCAGGTGGTATCGTATGCTTTCTCAATATCAAAGAAGACAGCGATGGCGTGCTGCTTCTTTGAAAAAGCATCTCTTACGAGTGACTCCATTCGGACAAGCAGGTCTGTCGTACTCTGCTTTTTCCTGAACCCTGATTGAGAAGGAGATATGAGATTTTGAGTCTCCAAAAACCAGACGAGTCTGAAATTGACCATTCTCTCAAACACTTTACATGGACAACTGGTAAGAGCAATGGGGCGGTAATGGGTGGGCTCCGTCCCGTCCTTTCCTGGTTTGCGGAATGGAAGGACTATGGCCTCTCTCCACATGGAAGGGAAGCGGCCCTTGATCCAAATCCAGTTGTAAATGTCCAGTAAATGAGAGAGAAGGGATGGATGCATATTCCTAATCATATCATAGGAAATGCCATCCGATCCGGGGGCAGTGGATCTACAGTGCTTCAGTGCATTATGGAGCTCATGGATAGAGAAGAGTCGGTTGTAAGACTCGTTATCCATGTTAGGCTCCATAAAGTTGAGCGGTTGCTGCTCCTGTTGGAGCCTAAAGCACTAGAATTGCATCTCATAATTATCTGGGCTTGAGATGCTAGCAAATGATCTGGCCAAGACATTGGAAATATGGGACAAGTCCCCAAACAATTCTCCAGCTTGGACAATGTTGGGAGCTGTAAAGCCATTGGATTTGCCCAATAGCTTTTTGACCCTTTTCCACACTTGGTCTATAGGCGTTTGCCAACTTATGGACGCGATGTAACCTTCCAACGAGGTCTTTCGAGCCTGTCGAAGGATGCGTCGCCGTGCTGCCCTTGCTCTGTTACGAGCAATTTTATTTACCATCGTAGGGGAGCGATGGTAACGTCGGCAAGCCATTTTACATTCAGTCACGGCTCTCGAGCATTCAGCCGACCACCAGGGAACTTGTGGTCCGCGAGCGGTTGAGCCGGAGAGCGGGATGGAGGAGTTAGCCGCTTTATTGACGTGGACTAGGAGGTCATCGATAGCCACGTCAATATCTTCATGAGGGAAGGACCCGTCATAGCTCGAGAGGTGCCTGAATTTAGGCCAGTTTGCTTTTTTTGCATTCCATTTTTTACTAGGTGGTGGAGGGGGGCCACCTGTACATAGCGCTATAATAATGGGGAATGAATGAATGAATAGTGCATTTAAAATTTAAAAGCTGCGTAGCCCAGATGGGCTATCTCGCAGCCAAATTCACTTATGGGCAGTGAATTTAAAATTATTATTTTTAAAATATTGCCATATTAAAATACATAAAAAAAGCAGAAATGTCCTTGGGACCAAAATTAGTTTAATAGGCAATATTAAGTCAGTTAAAATCTTTTAACAAAAAATAGACTATTAAAAACTCAACAGAATGTAAAAACATAAACTATGAATAGATCAACAATAAATTTATAAAACTATTTTAAATTTTGTTTAAAAGATTGCTTTCTTTTAGGAAGGTTAGTATCCTAGTCACGTTAAAGAAGCAATGGGTCTCAGAAAAGATGCCCCGCAGAGCCTGCTGGGGGGCCATCTCTCTGGTAATGAAGGGAAAGGTCGTCCTTCTGAGATTCCTTAGCAATGGGCATTCTACAAATATATGGAGGACAGATATTTGTACCCCACACAGAATGCACATAGGTGGGGGCAGCCCACTCATTAAATGCTCATGGGTGAGCCGGCAATGGCCTATCCTCAGACGGACAAGCGCAACCTCCATTTTACGATGTCTAGTTGTACGTGGCCATGGGTGAACGGAGGGTTTTATGGAGTGGAGCTTGGTGGGAGGGAGCTCACTCCACCTCTTCTGCCATAGGCCAACCACGTATTCATTGGTCAGAGGATAGGCATCGCAGAGTGGGACTGGGGCCACTGGAGCTGTCCCCAGTGATGCTGCTTCTTTGGCTGCAGCATCTGCCCTCTCATTGCCTGGGATGCCCACGTGACTAGGCACCCAGCAGAAGGATATCTCGTGGGTGGGCGATAGTCGTAGGAGCCACCGCTGGATCTTGGAAACCAACGGATGGCTCGAACCAACATCACCCAACATTTGAAGCGAACTAAGGGAGTCTGTAAAGATAGTATGAGAACCAGATGGCCTGCCAGCTATGATGGTCAGTGCCGCCATCATAGCAACGAGTTCCGCTGTGAATGCGGAAGCTGCGTTTGGCAGGCGGACCAATGCTGTCTCAGATGGAAAGACAGCAGCTGCTCCAACTCTGTCCGGTGACTTGGACCCATCGGTGAACACAAAAGTGCTATGCCGATGTTGAGAGGAGTGGTCGCCATACATGGCTCTCAATACTACAGGCAGATGGTGATCCTTGGGCCTATCAGCTAGTTCCCTACATACCATTACAGGTGGTATGAGCCACGGGGGGGTCTTTGGCATGGTAAAGGGAATCACTGAGAACTCCCTTAGTTGCGCAGTGTGCTCGGCCATACGCAGAGCAAAGGGGCGAGCCAGAGATGGAGATCTATCGTATGAGGCCACTGTTCGTGTATTGAACATGCACTCATACACTGGCGTCTGCGGTAGTTGCTCAAGTCTAAGGAGGTAGTTTAAATTAGACTTGAGCCTGTGATAGGGAAGGGGGAGAACCCCGTTCTCTGCGTAGAGGCTCCACACTGGGGAGGACTTAAAGGCTCCAGAAGCCAGGCGCACACCCTGGTTACGCACAGTGTTTAGTTTTTCGAGAATGGATGGCGAGGCAGAGGAGTACACCTGTGATCCATAGTCTAGCTTTGATTGGACCAATGCTAGATACAGGAGCCACAGAGTACGTCGATCACTTCCCCAAGAAGTGTGAGACAACAGTTTCATTATGTCCATTCTCTTTAAACAAGACCTTTTCAAGGCGTCCACATGGTGCCGGAAAGAAAGCCTTGAATCAAATATGACCCCCAGATATTTGAAGTGGGGCTCAAAATCTATAGGCACACCATATAGCGACAAATGGGGGGGGTCCCATGTCACTAACTTATGCCCATAAAAGTGAACAGCCTTGGTCTTTACTGCGGAAAAGCGGAAACCCTTGGAGGAAGCATTTTCAGCTACAGTGCTTATAGCTCGCTGTAGCTTACGGACGATAAATGGGAGTCTGGGCGAAGAACAAATGAGCGCCAGATCATCCACATATAATGTCGACGAAATCTCGGGAGGGAGATTTCTAACAATGCTATTAATGGCCACAGAGAAGCAGGTGACACTGAGGACACTTCCCTGTGGCACACCCTCAACTTGGTCCACGGGCTCCGATAAGGTGCCTCCAACCCTTACGCGTAGTGTGCGTTGCATCAGAAATTGCTCGACAAACCTGGGGAGGTAACCCCGCAGGCCCCAATCATGGAGTTGTTTAAGGATACCACGCCTCCAGGTGGTATCGTATGCTTTCTCAATATCAAAGAAGACAGCGATGGCGTGCTGCTTCTTTGAAAAAGCATCTCTTACGAGTGACTCCATTCGGACAAGCAGGTCTGTCGTACTCTGCTTTTTCCTGAACCCTGATTGAGAAGGAGATATGAGATTTTGAGTCTCCAAAAACCAGACGAGTCTGAAATTGACCATTCTCTCAAACACTTTACATGGACAACTGGTAAGAGCAATGGGGCGGTAATGGGTGGGCTCCGTCCCGTCCTTTCCTGGTTTGCGGAATGGAAGGACTATGGCCTCTCTCCACATGGAAGGGAAGCGGCCCTTGATCCAAATCCAGTTGTAAATGTCCAGTAAATGAGAGAGAAGGGATGGATGCATATTCCTAATCATATCATAGGAAATGCCATCCGATCCGGGGGCAGTGGATCTACAGTGCTTCAGTGCATTATGGAGCTCATGGATAGAGAAGAGTCGGTTGTAAGACTCGTTATCCATGTTAGGCTCCATAAAGTTGAGCGGTTGCTGCTCCTGTTGGAGCCTAAAGCACTGGAATTGCATCTCATAATTATCTGGGCTTGAGATGCTAGCAAATGATCTGGCCAAGACATTGGAAATATGGGACAAGTCCCCCAACAATTCTCCAGCTTGGACAATGTTGGGAGCTGTAAAGCCATTGGATTTGCCCAATAGCTTTTTGACCCTTTTCCACACTTTGTCTATAGGCGTTTGCCAACTTATGGACGCGATGTAACCTTCCAACGAGGTCTTTCGAGCCTGTCGAAGGATGCGTCGCCGTGCTGCCCTTGCTCTGTTACGAGCAATTTTATTTACCATCGTAGGGGAGCGATGGTAACGTCGGCAAGCCATTTTACATTCAGTCACGGCTCTCGAGCATTCAGCCGACCACCAGGGAACTTGTGGTCCGCGAGCGGTTGAGCCGGAGAGCGGGATGGAGGAGTTAGCCGCTTTATTGACGTGGACTAGGAGGTCATCGATAGCCACGTCAATATCTTCATGAGGGAAGGACCCGTCATGGCTCGAGAGGTGCCTGAATTTAGGCCAGTTTGCTTTTTTTGCATTCCATTTTTTACTAGGTGGTGGAGGGGGGCCACCTGTACATGGCGCTATAATAATGGGGAAGTGATCGCTGCCTCGCAAGTCAGGATCCACTGCCCAGTCAAAATCAGCTCTACAGCTTGGTGAACAGAGGGACAAGTCCACGCATGTAGAGCTGCTCGTCTGGATGTGAAATGATGTATGGCTGCCATCGTTTAGAAGGCAGACATCATTTTCGCCCAGAAATTTCTCAATCATGTTTCCCCTAGGGTTCTTATCATGGTCCCCCCAAAGGGGGTGTCGAGCATTAAAATCCCCAATCAATAGAAAGGGGGGAGGGAGCTGTTTAATTACCTCTACTAGTTTTCTAGCTAGAGAGGCTGTGTCTTTTTCCTCACTTGGAGGGAGGTAAAGCGAGCAGACCGTATAGTGGCGATGGGAGAACAGGCGGACAGCGACCGCCTGCAGGTCTGTCGCAAGGTCGATCTGGTTGTGGGGAACCCTGCTGTTGATGAGCACAGCAGAACCATGGATTGGTTCTATAGGGTTCTTATAGTATCCCACAAAACCAGGAATATTGGGTACACTACGAGTACCCAAGCAAGTTTCCTGTAAAGCTATACAATCAGGATTGTAGTCTTTAAACAGGAGCTTGAGTTCTTCCCACTTGGGGAAGAGACCTTGGATGTTCCAATGAATTATTGGATACATCCTTACCTCTTTAAGACGATCATCCTACCCTTAGGGGTAGGAGGTTTTGGTTTTATACTACCCGTAGGGGTAGTTTTGGTCATACCAATTACCGGTTTTGGGTATGACTTTGGAGGCATCGGGAGCGTTAATTTAGCTCTCGGCTTTTCCTTTAAACGTGGCAATTTTGTTAGCTGGCTATACGAAATGACTGT
Source organism: Ceratothoa steindachneri (assembly GCA_963969495.1). Lineage (NCBI taxonomy): Eukaryota > Metazoa > Arthropoda > Malacostraca > Isopoda > Cymothoidae > Ceratothoa > Ceratothoa steindachneri. The sequence continues at coordinate 120,686,485 of OZ018317.1, forward strand.
CTTGACTGGAGAAGCAGATGTGGGAGCATCTCCATCAGTCATTTCGTGAGCCGATGACATCGACTTGGCTGGTGATGGTGGCAGTGATTGTTCGGCTGGCGAAGGATTCTTGGAATCTGATGGTTGGTTCGGCTCCTCCTTGGATAAAGGGGCAGCCTCTACTACAGCTGTTTCCTGTGATGGGGTACAGGTTGATTCCTTCTCACTTAGGGCTCGAAGGAGTTCCAAAGCAGTATCAGCAAGGGGTGGGTTGCTGACTACTCGCTTTGGGGCTGTAGTTCTCTGTTCTTTGGGGGCAGGATGGATGTCCAGAGCTGGAATAGACACCACCTGCGGCCCAATCCGATTCACATCCACGTCTTGTGGAGCGGTGGCAAAGTGTTTTGCCACTCTTGGTGAATCGGGAGAGGATGGAAGGTTCCTCTTCTTTGTGCCATCAGAAGCTAGGCTAGATTTTGGTGAAGAGTTTTCTCTACCGATTGATCGTGGTTTCGGTCGAGGGGGGCTCTTAACCTTTTCAGGTGTGCGTGGAGATGCGGGTTTAGGGTGTGGAGAACCCCTTACCTGTTGAGGCACATCTCTGCGCGGAGATCTGGGTTTTGGTTGTGGAGGACTTCTTGTTTGTTCAGGAGAGCCTGTAGATGGTCTCTGGCTTCTCCCCTTCTTTGGCGTGGCGGTGCGCAGAGCATCCGCGAAGCTCACGCCAGGCTGAACGTAAGTCTCTCTAACTCTTCGTCTAGCCTCTTTATAGCTCACCCTGTTTTTATTTCGAACAGCAATGACCTCTCTCTCGTAGAGGAAGAAGGTGCATTGCTGTGATGTGGCAGAGTGGTCTCCGCCACAATTGGGGCAGCACGGCTGTTTGGAACAGGGTGTTCCGTGAAATTCTGCTGAGCAGTTTACACATATCCTTTCGCTTTTACAAAACTTGCTTACATGGCCAAAGCGTTGGCAATGGAAGCACCGCCGGGGGTTTTCGACGTAAGGCTTGACTGGGATGTTAAGGTAGCCAGCCTTGACGTACTTGGGCGGTTCCAATCTGTTGAAAGTTAGGATTATGGTGGCGGTAGGGACCCTAGCGCCATTCACAAACCTAGAAATGCGATGTGCACTTGTTACTTTCTGATTGGCAAGTTTTGTCACCAACCTGTCGATATCATACTCAATGAGTTCACCCGATCGAATAACACCTTTGGAGGTATTAAATGTCGGGTGAGACGCGGATGATACACTCACTGAGGCTAACTTTTCAAGAGATTGAATTCTCTTTTGCTGCTCATTAGACTTGGCCTCGACAATCAATGCGCCATCATTGCGCGGCCACATTTGAGCAGGTTCGCCACACTTGTTCACGAAGTCGTCAAAGACATCAAAGATGTCAGCTTTGTTAAGAGGACAACGTTCGTTGCTGGATTTGAGTACTATAAAGCGGTCATAATCCAGTTCTTCGTCTACTTCTGATCCAAAAGGATCCAAGCGACGAAGATCTCTGCTTTTTTCACGGTGACCAGAGGCCGGCGGTCTCTGGGATGAGTTTTTGGAAAGTTTACCCATATGATTTTTATTTTTATAAGTGGTGTCTCTGGAGCCGAGGGCATGTACCAAATCGCCATCGTGAGTCCGGAGAGCGCCCATACAGTCCAGACAGGGTAGCCCGCCCCCCGACTCCCACTGTTGTTTCAAAAACAGCGGAGCCGCATAACGGAGTTTTACTGGACTGCAGTGCAAAGACCTCCCGAAAGCAAAACAACGACCCAGGCAACCAAACCTACCTCCGTGGCACGGTCCTGCGGACGATGCCCCCCAGTGGGTACATCCGTCGACTCGTACAGAGTACACATACTGACTAGGACCAAGTGGGCCGAAAGTGCGCTGGGGTTCAGACACACAGTCGCCCCACAAGGTTATTTGGGGATGCCGGAGTGATGCCAGTGTTTGGTCATCAAACCGCCTCATGGGGTTCCCCTCACCCACCTTTTATGTTGGTGTGAGGTCACCTAGCCCTTGTGATGCCATTCACTAACTGCAGGGCCACAGCAAAGACAACCATATGGGCCAGAAGTGTGCTGGTGTCCATACACACAACTGCCCCAAAAGGTTGGTGGGTACCCTTAGATACCCAAACCAGGATATCCCGCCTGGTGTTCGGACGTTGGGCACACGCTCAGTTAAAAAACAGGGGCACCACGTGAAGGTGGTGTGCCAACATTTAGGGAACATAGGCTATGAGTTGCGCGATATTCCCCATCGCCCCCATAATAATGGGGAAGTGATCGCTGCCTCGCAAGTCAGGATCCACTGCCCAGTCAAAATCAGCTCTACAGCTTGGTGAACAGAGAGACAAGTCCACGCATGTAGAGCTGCTCGTCTGGATGTGAAATGATGTATGACTGCCATCGTTTAGAAGGCAGACATCATTTTCGCCCAGAAATTTCTCAATTATGTTTCCCCTAGGGTTCTTATCATGGTCCCCCCAAAGGGGGTGTCGAGCATTAAAATCCCCAATCAATAGAAAGGGGGGAGGGAGCTGTTTAATTACCTCTACTAGTTTTCTAGCTAGAGAGGCTGTGTCTTTTTCCTCACTAGGAGGGAGGTAAAGCGAGCAGACCGTATAGTGGCGATGGGAGAACAGGCGGACAGCGACCGCCTGCAGGTCTGTCGCAAGGTCGATCTGGTTGTGGGGAACCCTGCTGTTGATGAGCACAGCAGAACCATGGATTGGTTCTATAGGGTTCTTATAGTATCCCACAAAACCAGGAATATTGGGTACACTACGAGTACCCAAGCAAGTTTCCTGTAAAGCTATACAATCAGGATTGTAGTCTTTAATCAGGAGCTTGAGTTCTTCCCACTTGGGGAAGAGACCTTGGATGTTCCAATGAATTATTGGATACATCCTTACCTCTTTAAGACAATCATCCTACCCTTAGGGGTAGGAGGTTTTGGTTTTATACTACCAGTAGGGGTAGTTTTGGTCATACCAATTACCGGTTTTGGGTATGACTCTGGAGGCATCGGGAGCGTTAATTTAGCTCTCGGCTTTTCTTTTAAGCGTGGCAATTTTGTTAGCTGGCTATACGAAATGACTGTCTTGACTGGAAAAGCAGATGTGGGAGCATCTCCATCAGTCATTTCGTAAGCCGATGACATCGACTTGGCTGGTGATGGTGTCAGCGATTGTTCGGCTGGCGAAGGATTCTTGGAATCTGATGGTTGGTTCGGCTCCTCCTTGGATAAGGGGGCAGCCTCTACTACAGCTGTTTCCTGTGTTGGGGTACAGGTTGATTCCTTCTCACTTAGGGCTCGAAGGAGTTCCAAAGCAGTATCAGCAAGGGGTGGGTTGCTGACTACTCGCTTTGGGGCTGTAGTTCTCTGTTCTTTGGGGGCAGGATGGATGTCCAGAGCTGGAATAGACACCACCTGCGGCCCAATCCGATTCACATCCACGTCTTGTGGGGCGGTGGCAAAGTGTTTTGCCACTCTTGGTGAATCGGGAGAGGATGGAAGGTTCCTCTTCTTTGTGCCATCAGAAGCTAGGCTAGATTTTGGTAAGAGTTTTCTCTACCGATTGATCGTGGTTTCGGTCGAGGGGGGCTCTTAACCTTTTCAGGTGTGCGTGGAGATGCGGGTTTAGGGTGTGGAGAACCCCTTACCTGTTGAGGCACATCTCTGCGCGGAGACCTGGGTTTCGGTTGTGGAGGACTTCTTGTTTGTACAGGAGAGCCTGTAGCTGGTCTCTGGCTTCTTCCCTTCTTTGGCGTGGCGGTGCGCAGAGCATCCGCGAAGCTCACGCCAGGCTGAACGTAAGTCTCCCTAACTCTTCGTCTAGCCTCTTTATAGCTCACCCTGTTTTTATTTCGAACAGCAATGACCTCTCTCTCGTAGAGGAAGAAGGTGCATTGCTGTGATGTGGCAGAGTGGTCTCCGCCACAATTGGGGCAGCACGGCTGTTTGGAACAGGGTGTTCCGTGAAATTCTGCTGAGCAGTTTACACATATCCTTTCGCTTTTACAAAACTTGCTTACATGGCCAAAGCGTTGGCAATGGAAGCACCGCCGGGGGTTTTCGACGTAAGGCTTGACTGGGATGTTAAGGTAGCCAGCCTTGACGTACTTGGGCGGTTCCAATCTGTTGAAAGTTAGGATTATGGTGGCGGTAGGGACCCTAGCGCCATTCACAAACCTAGAAATGCAATGTGCACTCGTTACTTTCTGATTGGCAAGTTTTGTCACCAACCTCTCGATATCATACTCAATGAGTTCACCTGATCGAATAACACCTTTGGAGCTATTGAATGTTGGGTGAGACGCGGATGATACATTCACTGAGGCTAACTTTTCGAGAGATTGAATTCTCTTTTGCTGCTCATTAGACTTGGCCTCGACAATCAATGCGCCATCATTGCGCGGCCACATTTGAGCAGGTTCGCCACACTTGTTTACGAAGTAGTCAAAGACATCAAAGATGTCAGCTTTACTAAGAGGACAACGTTCGTTGCTGGATTTGAGTACAATAAAGCGGTCATAATCCAGTTCTTCTTCTACTTCTGATCCAAAAGGATCCAAGCGACGAAGATCTCTGCTTTTTTCACGGTGACCAGAGGCCGGCGGTCTCTGGGATGAGTTTTTGGAAAGTTTACCCATATGATTTTGATTTTTATATGTGGTGTCTCTGGAGCCGAGGGCATGTACCAAATCGCCATCGTGAGTCCGGAGAGCGCCCATACAGTCCAGACAGGGTAGCCTGCCCCCCGACTCCCACTGTTGTTTCAAAAACAGCGGAGCCGCATAACGGAGTTTTACTGGACTGCGGTGCAAAGACCTCCCAAAAGCAAAACAACGACCCAGGCAACCAAACATACCTCCGTGGCACGGTCCTGCAGACGATGCCCCCCAGTGGGTACATCCGTCGACTCGTACAGAGTACACATACTGACTAGGACCAAGTGGGCCGAAAGTGCGCTGGGGTTCAGACACACAGTCGCCCCACAAGGTTATTTGGGGATGCCGGAGTGATGCCAGTGTTTGGTCATCAAACCGCCTCATGGGGTTCCCCTCACCCACCTTTTATGTTGGTGTGAGGTCACCTAGCCCTTGTGATGAATGAATAGTGCATGAAAGATTTAAAAGCTGCGTAGCCCAGATGGACTATCTCGCAGCCAAATTCACTTATGGGGAGTGAATTTAAAATTATTATTTTTAAAATATTGCCATATTAAAATACATAAAAAAAGCAGAAATGTCCTTGGGACCAAAATTAGTTTAATAGGCAATATTAAGTCAGTTAAAATCTTTTAACAAAAAATAGACTATTAAAAACTCAACAGAATGTAAAAACATAAACTATGAATAGATCAACAATAAATTTATAAAACTATTTTAAATTTTGTTTAAAAGATTGCTTTCTTTTAGGAAGGTTAGTATCCTAGTCACGTTAAAGAAGCAATGGGTCTCAGAAAAGATGCCCCGCAGAGCCTGCTGGGGGGCCATCTCTCTGGTAATGAAGGGAAAGGTCGTCCTTCTGAGATTCCTTAGCAATGGGCATTCTACAAATATATGGAGGACAGATATTTGTACCCCACACAGAATGCACATAGGTGGGGGCAGCCCACTCATTAAATGCTCATGGGTGAGCCGGCAATGGCCTATCCTCAGACGGACAAGCGCAACCTCCATTTTACGATGTCTAGTTGTACGTGGCCATGGGTGAACGGAGGGTTTTATAGAGTGGAGCTTGGTGGGAGGGAGCTCACTCCACCTCTTCTGCCATAGGCCGACCACGTATTCATTGATCAGAGGATAGGCATCGCAGAGTGGGACTGGGGCCCCTGGAGCTGTCCCCAGTGATGCTGCTTCTTTGGCTGCAGCATCTGCCCTCTCATTGCCTGGGATGCCCACGTGACTAGGCACCCAGCAAAAGGATATCTCGTGGATGGGCGATAGTCGTAGGAGCCACCGCTGGATCTTGGAAACCAACGGATGGCTCGAACCAACATCACCCAACATTTGAAGCGAACTAAGGGAGTCTGTAAAGATAGTATGAGAACCAGATGGCCTGCCAGCTATGATATTCAGTGCCGCCATCATAGCAACGAGTTCCGCTGTGAATGCGGAGGCTGCGTTTGGCAGGCGGACCAATGCTGTCTCAGATGGAAAGACAGCAGCTGCTCCAACTCTGTCCGGTGACTTGGACCCATCGGTGAACACAAAAGTGCTATGCCGATGTTGAGAGGAGTGGTCGCCATACATGGCTCTCAATACTACAGGCAGGTGGTGATCCTTGGGCCTATCAGCTAGTTCCCTACATACCATTACAGGTGGTATGAGCCACGGGGGGGGTCTTTGGCATGGTAAAGGGAATCACTGAGAACTCCCTTAGTTGCGCATTGTGCTCGGCCATAGGCAGAATGAATGAATGAATAGTGCATTTAAAATTTAAAAGCTGCGTAGCCCAGATGGGCTATCTCGCAGCCAAATTCACTTATGGGCAGTAAATTTAAAATTATTATTTTTAAAATATTGCCATATTAAAATACATAAAAAAAGTAGAAATGTCCTTGGGACCAAAATTAGTTTAATAGGCAATATTAAGTCAGTTAAAATCTTTTAACAAAAAATAGACTATTAAAAACTCAACAGAATGTAAAAACATAAACTATGAATAGATCAACAATAAATTTATAAAACTATTTTAAATTTTGTTTAAAAGATTGCTTTCTTTTAGGAAGGTTAGTATCCTAGTCACGTTAAAGAAGCAATGGGTCTCAGAAAAGATGCCCCGCAGAGCCTGCTGGGGGGCCATCTCTCTGGTAATGAAGGGAAAGGTCGTCCTTCTGAGATTCCTTAGCAATGGGCATTCTACAAATATATGGAGGACAGATATTTGTACCCCACACAGAATGCACATAGGTGGGGGCAGCCCACTCATTAAATGCTCATGGGTGAGCCGGCAATGGCCTATCCTCAGACGGACAAGCGCAACCTCCATTTTACGATGTCTAGTTGTACGTGGCCATGGGTGAACGGAGGGTTTTATGGAGTGGAGCTTGGTGGGAGGGAGCTCACTCCACCTCTTCTGCCATAGGCCAACCACGTATTCATTGGTCAGAGGATAGGCATCGCAGAGTGGGACTGGGGCCACTGGAGCTGTCCCCAGTGATGCTGCTTCTTTGGCTGCAGCATCTGCCCTCTCATTGCCTGGGATGCCCACGTGACTAGGCACCCAGCAGAAGGATATCTCGTGGGTGGGCGATAGTCGTAGGAGCCACCGCTGGATCTTGGAAACCAACGGATGGCTCGAACCAACATCACCCAACATTTGAAGCGAACCAAGGGAGTCTGTAAAGATAGTATGAGAACCAGATGGCCTGCCAGCTATGATGGTCAGTGCCGCCATCATAGCAACGAGTTCCGCTGTGAATGCGGAAGCTGCGTTTGGCAGGCGGACCAATGCTGTCTCAGATGGAAAGACAGCAGCTGCTCCAACTCTGTCCGGTGACTTGGACCCATCGGTGAACACAAAAGTGCTATGCCGATGTTGAGAGGAGTGGTCGCCATACATGGCTCTCAATACTACAGGCAGATGGTGATCCTTGGGCCTATCAGCTAGTTCCCTACATACCATTACAGGTGGTATGAGCCACGGGGGGGTCTTTGGCATGGTAAAGGGAATCACTGAGAACTCCCTTAGTTGCGCAGTGTGCTCGGCCATACGCAGAGCAAAGGGGCGAGCCAGAGATGGAGATCTATCGTATGAGGCCACTGTTCGTGTATTGAACATGCACTCATACACTGGCGTCTGCGGTAGTTGCTCAAGTCTAAGGAGGTAGTTTAAATTAGACTTGAGCCTGTGATAGGGAAGGGGGAGAACCCCGTTCTCTGCGTAGAGGCTCCACACTGGGGAGGACTTAAAGGCTCCAGAAGCCAGGCGCACACCCTGGTTACGCACAGTGTTTAGTTTTTCGAGAATGGATGGCGAGGCAGAGGAGTACAACTGTGATCCATAGTCTAGCTTTGATTGGACCAATGCTAGATACAGGAGCCACAGAGTACGTCGATCACTTCCCCAAGAAGTGTGAGACAACAGTTTCATTATGTCCATTCTCTTTAAACAAGACCTTTTCAAGGCGTCCATATGGTGCCGGAAAGAAAGCCTTGAATCAAATATGACCCCCAGATATTTGAAGTGGGGCTCAAAATCTATAGGCACACCATATAGCGACAAATGGGGGGGGGGGTCCCATGTCACTAACTTATGCCCATAAAAGTGAACAGCCTTGGTCTTTACTGCGGAAAAGCGGAAACCCTTGGAGGAAGCATTTTCAGCTACAGTGCTTATAGCTCGCTGTAGCTTACGGACGATAAATGCGAGTCTGGGCGAAGAACAAATGAGCGCCAGATCATCCACATATAATGTCGACGAAATCTCGGGAGGGAGATTTCTAACAATGCTATTAATGGCCACAGAGAAGCAGGTGACACTGAGGACACTTCCCTGTGGCACACCCTCAACTTGGTCCACGAGCTCCGATAAGGTGCCTCCAACCCTTACGCGTAGTGTGCGTTGCATCAGAAATTGCTCGACAAACCTGGGGAGGTAACCCCGCAGGCCCCAATCATGGAGTTGTTTAAGGATACCACGCCTCCAGGTGGTATCGTATGCTTTCTCAATATCAAAGAAGACAGCGATGGCGTGCTGCTTCTTTGAAAAAGCATCTCTTACGAGTGACTCCATTCGGACAAGCAGGTCTGTCGTACTCTGCTTTTTCCTGAACCCTGATTGAGAAGGAGATATGAGATTTTGAGTCTCCAAAAACCAGACGAGTCTGAAATTGACCATTCTCTCAAACACTTTACATGGACAACTGGTAAGAGCAATGGGGCGGTAATGGGTGGGCTCCGTCCCGTCCTTTCCTGGTTTGCGGAATGGAAGGACTATGGCCTCTCTCCACATGGAAGGGAAGCGGCCCTTGATCCAAATCCAGTTGTAAATGTCCAGTAAATGAGAGAGAAGGGATGGATGCATATTCCTAATCATATCATAGGAGATGCCATCCGATCCGGGGGCAGTGGATCTACAGTGCTTCAGTGCATTATGGAGCTCATGGATAGAGAAGAGTCGGTTGTAAGACTCGTTATCCATGTTAGGCTCCATAAAGTTGAGCGGTTGCTGCTCCTGTTGGAGCCTAAAGCACTGGAATTGCATCTCATAATTATCTGGGCTTGAGATGCTAGCAAATGATCTGGCCAAGACATTGGAAATATGGGACAAGTCCCCCAACAATTCTCCAGCTTGGACAATGTTGGGAGCTGTAAAGCCATTGGATTTGCCCAATAGCTTTTTGACCCTTTTCCACACTTTGTCTATAGGCGTTTGCCAACTTATGGACGCGATGTAACCTTCCAACGAGGTCTTTCGAGCCTGTCGAAGGATGCGTCGCCGTGCTGCCCTTGCTCTGTTACGAGCAATTTTATTTACCATCGTAGGGGAGCGATGGTAACGTCGGCAAGCCATTTTACATTCAGTCACGGCTCTCGAGCATTCAGCCGACCACCAGGGAACTTGTGGTCCGCGAGCGGTTGAGCCGGAGAGCGGGATGGAGGAGTTAGCCGCTTTATTGACGTGGACTAGGAGGTCATCGATAGCCACGTCAATATCTTCATGAGGGAAGGACCCGTCATGGCTCGAGAGGTGCCTGAATTTAGGCCAGTTTGCTTTTTTTGCATTCCATTTTTTACTAGGTGGTGGAGGGGGGCCACCTGTACATGGCGCTATAATAATGGGGAAGTGATCGCTGCCTCGCAAGTCAGGATCCACTGCCCAGTCAAAATCAGCTCTACAGCTTGGTGAACAGAGGGACAAGTCCACGCATGTAGAGCTGCTCGTCTGGATGTGAAATGATGTATGACTGCCATCGTTTAGAAGGCAGACATCATTTTCGCCCAGAAATTTCTCAATCATGTTTCCCCTAGGGTTCTTATCATGGTCCCCCCAAAGGGGGTGTCGAGCATTAAAATCCCCAATCAATAGAAAGGGGGGAGGGAGCTGTTTAATTATCTCTACTAGTTTTCTAGCTAGAGAGGCTGTGTCTTTTTCCTCACTTGGAGGGAGGTAAAGCGAGCAGACCGTATAGTGGCGATGGGAGAACAGGCGGACAGCGACCGCCTGCAGGTCTGTCGCAAGGTCGATCTGGTTGTGGGGAACCCTGCTGTTGATGAGCACAGCAGAACCATGGATTGGTTCTATAGGGTTCTTATAGTATCCCACAAAACCAGGAATATTGGGTACACTACGAGTACCCAAGCAAGTTTCCTGTAAAGCTATACAATCAGGATTGTAGTCTTTAAACAGGAGCTTGAGTTCTTCCCACTTGGGGAAGAGACCTTGGATGTTCCAATGAATTATTGGATACATCCTTACCTCTTTAAGACGATCATCCTACCCTTAGGGGTAGGAGGTTTTGGTTTTATACTACCCGTAGGGGTAGTTTTGGTCATACCAATTACCGGTTTTGGGTATGACTTTGGAGGCATCGGGAGCGTTAATTTGGCTCTCGGCTTTTCCTTTAAACGTGGCAATTTTGTTAGCTGGCTATACGAAATGACTGTCTTGACTGGAGAAGCAGATGTGGGAGCATCTCCATCAGTCATTTCGTGAGCCGATGACATCGACTTGGCTGGTGATGGTGGCAGTGATTGTTCGGCTGGCGAAGGATTCTTGGAATCTGATGGTTGGTTCGGCTCCTCCTTGGATAAAGGGGCAGCCTCTACTACAGCTGTTTCCTGTGATGGGGTACAGGTTGATTCCTTCTCACTTAGGGCTCGAAGGAGTTCCAAAGCAGTATCAGCAAGGGGTGGGTTGCTGACTACTCGCTTTGGGGCTGTAGTTCTCTGTTCTTTGGGGGCAGGATGGATATCCAGAGCTGGAATAGACACCACCTGCGGCCCAATTCGATTCACATCCACGTCTTGTGGAGCGGTGGCAAAGTGTTTTGCCACTCTTGGTGAATCGGGAGAGGATGGAAGGTTCCTCTTCTTTGTGCCATCAGAAGCTAGGCTAGATTTTGGTGAAGAGTTTTCTCTACCGATTGATCGTGGTTTCGGTCGAGGGGGGCTCTTAACCTTTTCAGGTGTGCGTGGAGATGCGGGTTTAGGGTGTGGAGAACCCCTTACCTGTTGAGGCACATCTCTGCGCGGAGATCTGGGTTTTGGTTGTGGAGGACTTCTTGTTTGTTCAGGAGAGCCTGTAGATGGTCTCTGGCTTCTCCCCTTCTTTGGCGTGGCGGTGCGCAGAGCATCCGCGAAGCTCACGCCAGGCTGAACGTAAGTCTCTCTAACTCTTCGTCTAGCCTCTTTATAGCTCACCCTGTTTTTATTTCGAACAGCAATGACCTCTCTCTCGTAGAGGAAGAAGGTGCATTGCTGTGATGTGGCAGAGTGGTCTCCGCCACAATTGGGGCAGCACGGCTGTTTGGAACAGGGTGTTCCGTGAAATTCTGCTGAGCAGTTTACACATATCCTTTCGCTTTTACAAAACTTGCTTACATGGCCAAAGCGTTGGCAATGGAAGCACCGCCGGGGGTTTTCGACGTAAGGCTTGACTGGGATGTTAAGGTAGCCAGCCTTGACGTACTTGGGCGGTTTCAATCTGTTGAAAGTTAGGATTATGGTGGCGGTAGGGACCCTAGCGCCATTCACAAACCTAGAAATGCGATGTGCACTTGTTACTTTCTGATTGGCAAGTTTTGTCACCAACCTGTCGATATCATACTCAATGAGTTCACCCCATCGAATAACACCTTTGGAGGTATTAAATGTCGGGTGAGACGCGGATGATACACTCACTGAGGCTCACTTTTCAAGAGATTGAATTCTCTTTTGCTGCTCATTAGACTTGGCCTCGACAATCAATGCGCCATCATTGCGCGGCCACATTTGAGCAGGTTCGCCACACTTGTTCACGAAGTCGTCAAAGACATCAAAGATGTCAGCTTTGTTAAGAGGACAACGTTCGTTGCTGGATTTGAGTACTATAAAGCGGTCATAATCCAGTTCTTCGTCTACTTCTGATCCAAAAGGATCCAAGCGACGAAGATCTCTGCTTTTTTCACGGTGACCAGAGGCCGGCGGTCTCTGGGATGAGTTTTTGGAAAGTTTACCCATATGATTTTTATTTTTATAAGTGGTGTCTCTGGAGCCGAGGGCATGTACCAAATCGCCATCGTGAGTCCGGAGAGCGCCCATACAGTCCAGACAGGGTAGCCCGCCCCCCGACTCCCACTGTTGTTTCAAAAACAGCGGAGCCGCATAACGGAGTTTTACTGGACTGCGGTGCAAAGACCTCCCGAAAGCAAAACAACGACCCAGGCAACCAAACCTACCTCCGTGGCACGGTCCTGCGGACGATGCCCCCCAGTGGGTACATCCGTCGACTCGTACAGAGTACACATACTGACTAGGACCAAGTGGGCCGAAAGTGCGCTGGGGTTCAGACACACAGTCGCCCCACAAGGTAATTTGGGGATGCCGGAGTGATGCCAGTGTTTGGTCATCAAACCGCCTCATGGGGTTCCCCTCACCCACCTTTTATGTTGGTGTGAGGTCACCTAGCCCTTGTGATGCCATTCACTAACTGCAGGGCCACAGCAAAGACAACCATATGGGCCAGAAGTGTGCTGGTGTCCATACACACAACTGCCCCAAAAGGTTGGTGGGTACCCTTAGATACCCAAACCAGGATATCCCGCCTGGTGTTCGGACGTTGGGCACACGCTCAGTTAAAAAACAGGGGCACCACGTGAAGGTGGTGTGCCAACATTTAGGGAACATAGGCTATGAGTTGCGCGATATTCCCCATCGCCCCCAGGTAAGTCCGGAATGCACCGGTCGCCAGGCAAAGGCCGGTGTGGTGGATCCAGTCCATTTTCCGCAATAAACGCTCGGCTTCGGATGCATAAAACTCGCATTTGTAGTCGAGATTCAAACGAACAAAGGATCGATAAAAAGTAAAGCAGTCGACCTATCAGGACCCCATCGCTGAACGACACGGAACGGAGAATATCCATGGCGCGGGTACAGGAGACCCTAAGGCTGCGAATATATGCCTCCCAGGTTAGGCGTCGGTCAAATACAAGACCAAGGAAACGGTGCGATTCAACCATTTTCAGGCGTACCCCATTAAGAAACAAGTCTTGGTCTGGGTGAAACCGTGGATGGCGGCAGAAGTGCACCACCTTAATCTTGGCCAAGGAAAACGGAAACCTGTGCGCTTCGGCATAGCGAGAGACGCAGTTCAATGCTTGTTGGAGTCGACGCTCCAGAGTTGGCATCTGGGCCGCGCCAAAAGAGATCGAAAGGTCGTCCACGTAGAGCGTAGCGAGAACATCTTCCGGCAGCACCGAGGTGATGCCGTTGATGCCCAGGGCAAAAAGTTTGACACTGATGACACTTCAATGCGGGACACCCTCTTCCTGCCCCTTTGGGCCGGAGAGGGCCCCCCTCACCCGTACGCGGAATCGACGATCTCACAAAAAGTCAGATATGAACATTGAGAGGCTTCCCCTCGCCCCCCTCTTGTGGAGAGTCTCCATGTTACCGTATCGCCATGCGGTATCATAGGCCTTCTCCAGATCGAAAAACACCGTGGCATAGTGCTGTCTACGAGGGAAGGCCTCGCAGAAGACATTTTCCAGTCAGAGCAGAGCCTCCGACGTGGAGTGAAACTTGCGGAAGCCGCACTGTGCAGAAGACAGATGGCCTCCGCTGTCCAGGAAAAAGGCTAATCTAAAATTTACCAATTTCTCCATCAACTTGCACACGCAAGAGGTCATGGAAATAGGGCGGATACCGGCCGGAGTAGAGTGATATCTCTCTGGTTTGCGAAAGGCGAGCACAGTAGCGATTCGCCAGGAATCTGGGAGGAGACCCTCCACCCAGATCCTGTTGAACAAATCTAACAGAAAGGCCATGCCTCGCAAACCCAGGGACCCTCCACCCAGATCCTGTTGAACAAATCTAACAGAAAGGCCATGCCTCGCAAACCCAGGTGTCAAGGCATGGCGTACGGGACATCGTCCGGACCATGGGCGGTGTCCGCGCACAAGGCAAGGGCGGAGCGCAACTCCCTCACAGTAAACCTGTCGTTGAAGGGTTCTCCACCTTTGTAGGTAAAGTCCAGCCGGCGGCCTTCCGCGACATCAGGACGTGCTTTGAATGCTGAGGAAGTAGCATCCCGGCTAGAGATTCGGAAAAAGCGGTCGCGAAGAATTCTCCCACGAACGCGGGGTCCGAGATTGCGGTCGCTTTTCCCTGGAGAACTAGGGGAGGGTCCTGCGAGAACTTGACCCGAATCCTTTTGACTCGCCTCCACACCTCTGCTAAAGGGGTCTTCCCGTTAAGTGAAGACACGTATGCCCGCCAAGAAGAGCGGCGGTCGTGCTTTGAAATATACCGGAACCTAGCCCTAGCCCGACGAAATTCACCAACAGTGAAATCGTTCGGGCGGCGCTTATAGCGCATGCAGGCATAACGCTTCTGTCGGCGTACAGAAGGTCCAGACGTTCTAGGAATAGTAGTCAGGCCCGTGGCCATGAGGTTGCCGGAGAAGAACTCAACGGCCTCATCTACCGACCTAAACGCTTCGACCGAGATAGAGAATTCAGTCATTTCCTGGAATGCAGGCCACCGCGCCCGCGCCAAGCACCACCAAGGTGGGCTCTCAGGAGGCAGTTGCCCTGGAAATGATATTTGAATGGGAAAGTGATCACTACCATGGAGGTCATCGACCACCCCCCAATCAAAATCAGGCCATGCATCCGAAGAGCACAAAGATAGGTCAAGGCAAAAAAATGAAGCGGTTCTCGGACAGTGATGCGCAAACTCATCTACGTTTAGGACACCTACCTCAAACTCTTCGTTCAAATCGGCAAGGACTTGTCTCCTGGGATTTATTAAGTATTCTCCGCAGAGAGGATGCCTGCCGTTCAGATCTCCAAGCAAGAGAAAGGGCCTCGGCAACCGTGCCATGACGCGGCGGAAGTCCTCCGCGTTGAAGTCAGCTGACGCTGGAATGTACGCAGAACTGATAGTATACCTCCTATCCAGGTGAAGCTGCACAGTCACTGCCTGAAAGGAGGTATCTAAAGTGAAAGAAAGAACGGACACATCATGCCGGGTGTAAATCGCGCATCACCCAGCCCGGCCATCCCGCGGTGGTGGGCGCGCAAGACCCTTATACCCCGGGAGGGCGGGCAGGGGGCACGCGCCTAGCATGGTCTCCTGCAGAAAAATAGATAACGGGGAACGGGACGAGACGAGCCTCCGCAGCTCCTCTCAGTTGTCCCGGAGTCCACGGAAATTCCATTTTAGGAATATGCAATCTAGTCCTATCTCGGAAGAGACGCGGGGCTCCCTGTCCGAACAAAAGACCCTCACTGGAATGCCCATACGCTGCCCGGAGGCAGAAACCCAGGTGCTGTTGGCCGGACAAAGCGCTGAAGGCGCTGTCGCCTTCGAGGACTTATTGGGGGAGGTTGGGCTCGCCATGCGAGTCTTTTCCTCCCTCCACCTCGAAACCTTAGGCGGGAGTTGTGGCTTCGGAGGCGGGGGGCCCTCTTTTCGAGGAACCACTGTCCCTGAGCTAATCAGCCCACCACTAGGCGTGGGCGAAGGGGGCGAAGGAGCCGAAGCAGCTTTATTGCTGTCCTCCTTTCGGGGTACAGCTTTAGGAACCCCGGTAGATGGCCTGGTGACCATCTTCAAGAGTGTTGGTTCCTGTGAGTCTAACGAATCGGTAGAGGCGCGTGGCCGTTTCGCCTTACGGGAAACGGTCACGCTGGGTGAAGAAGGGGGAGCCCCGGGGCTGGGTATTAACCCTTTTTGCCGCCAGCTCTACCAGGGGAGCGCCCGGGTTGGGTAGAGCCCACAGAAGGACTCCGAATGGGCACAGAAACAACCGTGCTCGTTGGCCTGGATGGGCCACGAGCAGAGGGTGCCTTTCTAACTATTGAGGCACTAGACGTCCCAGGCAGAGCCGGTCGCGCCAGGACTAAGTCCTTTGCCTCGCGGAATGAGAGTCGATCCTGGGCCTGAACGGCCAGGATTTCTTTCTCAAGGAGATATGCACCACATTGCTTCGAAGAAGCGGGGTGCGGCTCTCCGCAATTGACACACTTGGCCACACACGATTTAGACTTATCGTGTGCGGCCTTGGAGCAATTAACACAGACTTCGGGTGTCCCCGACTCTGCTTGTTTACAATAAAGATTCGTAGGGCCGAAGTGGTTGCAGTAATAGCATCGCCGCTGCAGTAGCACGAATGTCTTTACGCGGTAGCTGTACCAACCGGCACGCACCGACTCAGCGAGCTTGTCACAGTCCCCTACACCCGTAGGCGTAGGAGAGGAGTAAGCCTCCTCTCCGGTTAAAGAAATATGGAGGGTCCTCTGCGCAAGCACAGGGGTGGGGAACTCCATTTTTTCTGTTGAGCTGCTCGAGGGCGGCTCCGTTTATGACACCAGCGAAATTTATGGGAGATTTTTATGTTTCTCATCATTGGGCATGGTGACCCTATTTGTACCACGGGATGCAATAGCTCATCACCTCTCGCAGTTGCCCTCACTGCAAGAGGTCCTTACAGGCCTGGCAGAGCCAAGTGCCGCCATTCAGGACCACCCATCCCGCCTGGTGGCTTGGCAGTCCATCGGCATAAAAAGATAGATTGTGAAGAGGAAAGGAAAAGGCATGTGAGGAAGGTATGGGTCGGGATGAAGCAGGTTGTTAAAAACCAACCACTCCAGACCGGAGCTCAGGGGTTAGGAAACATTGTCCCCTTTCCCCTCAGCCCTGTCCGGGACGGTTGGCTGAGAAGAATGTCACCATATACCCTGTGAAATTAGAGGCTGACCAGAGAAAGTTGTGGGAGAGGTTGTATGAACTGCGCGAAGTAGGGGAGAAATACAGGTTATCCGAAGGAAGGGAGAAAGAGAGGCTAAGCTGGGGCCGGACAGAGCGCTGGATCCCGTCAGCACGGTGGCCATTATGGCAAATCGCCGTGCCCCTTACGGGGGAGGGGCGTGAGAACGTTAGTCGTCTGACTAACAGTCAAACGGCCGAAGGGCTCTGATCTCCCCGCTGAGTGGGTAGTCGAGTCGGGCTGCAGGACCAAGGTAGTCACAAATAGTCATTAAGCAGCTCTTAAAAGATCCGATTACCTACGAGGTCAGGCGGCCCCCAGTCAGAACTCCAAAAAGCGCTGGCAGATAAAAAAAACGAGGAGAAATAATGTGACGGTTGTTGGTGCCTCACATTAAGAAGCAGACATGGGGTCCGCGGTGCCCCGTTGCACTCTCCTCAGTGGCATCACCCCGTCCCCCTTAGGTGGGGTGGTCTCTGGTCTATAAATAAGCCACGTGAGGAAAGAAAGATTATTATTCTGTTAGAGAAGATAAAGGACTAGATCTTGGTGATCAATCCCTCGCCCTGTTCTGAACTCGACTTCGAAGACTTAGAAGTTCGTCTCATTTTCTTATCGGTGCCAGACTTAGCAAGAGGTCTGGCTGGATCACAATTTCCAAGTGACAAACAGGAATTTCGGGAGCAAGACAAAAGACGATCCGCTCACCCTTAAGGGACTCTCAAATTGGAATCTCAGTAATTGTGAGAGAAGAAGAATTAATTCCCAAGTAAGTTTCCTTTAATTATTCTCGGGACCACCTCGTATACCAAAACCCAGTCTGGTAACCCTGCGTAATAGACAAAGGTACAAGAAGAACTAAAGAACTGCCAAGCAGAGTACTCTCTGAGCCAGAAAGCACAACTCTTCGCTCCGTCTCTTAGACCTATAACCGGATAGATAAAGTTATAAGAAGAATTAGACATCGTTTTCTACCGTCTACGGGACAACCACACTCCGCCCTTTGCACCGCGAAGAATCGTGAAAATATAGCGACATCCACAAACACCTGTTCCTTTCAAGGTCATGTAAGTCCGAATGACTATATATATTTGTTTTGATTAAGTAGGATTTTAATGTTGTACCCAAGCTAAGCTAACTAAAGGAGAGATAATATTTAGTGACTCCTGTCATATTTTTTAGTTAGATTAGTGGAACGTAAATTGTAGCTAAATGCTGTACTAAAAGGTCTCCATAAATTAACTAACTGGCAATTGGTTTGTTTACGTGGAGCCTACTTTGCTTTGACCTGGACTCGCGTCAGAAATAGGCCCTTATTCAATTCTTGCGAACCATGTTAAACTTTTAGAATTTAGTGTACATATTTGAGTTAATTGATAAATTTAAAGATATATATTTTTGGTTAATTCTTGGTGTTTCACTAGATCCTTACGTGTTGACCGGATCTTTCCTTAAAACGGATTAAACGCTGTAGTACTCTCATAATACAGTAATTAAAGAGTCCACTCAGCCAATAGAGGAATTGTTTCCCTTCCTAATTAGTAGTGTCAGACTGGCACGCTAAAGTCAGTAAATATATAATTCTCTGACAAAAAGAGGGAGCCACAATTCATCATATATATATATATATATATATATATATATATATATATATATATATATATATATATATATATATATATATATATATATCTATCTATCTATCTATCTATCTATCTATCTATCTATCTATCTATATATATATATATATATATATATATATATATATATATATATATATATATATATATATTCAAGTGATCAATTCCTTATGCTTCGTAGTTTAAATATAATTAAAAGAACCAGGACAACAGAAGACGATGTATTCTTCTTATTGATTAATAGACAAACGTTTTGAGGGCCAGATTCATCATCAGTGTACTGAAATTAACACAAGGAAGGAAGGAATAGTGCATAAAAGATTTAAAAGCTGCGTAGCCCAGATGGACTATCTCGCAGCCAAATTCACTTATGGGCGGTGAATTTAAAATTATTATTTTTAAAATATTGCCATATTAAAATACATAAAAAAGCAGAAATGTCCTTGGGACCAAAATTAGTTTAATCGGCAATATTGAGTCAGTTGAGTTAAAAACTTTTAACAAAAAATAGACTATTAAAAAATTCAACAAAATGTAAAAACATAAACTATAAATAGATCAACAATAAATATATAAAACTATTTTAAATTTTGTTTAAAAGATTGCTTTCTTTTAGGAAGGTTAGTATCCTAGTCACGTTAAAGAAGCAATGGGTCTCAGAAAAGATACCCCGCAGAGCCTGTTGGGGGGCCATCTCTCTGGTAATGAAGGGAAAAGTCGTCCTTCTGAGATTTCTTAGCAATGGGCATTCTACAAATATATGGAGGACAGATATTTGTACCCCACACAGAATGCACATAGGTGGGGGCATCCCACTCATTAAATGCTCATGGTTGAGCCGGCAATGGCCTATCCTCAGACGGACAAGCGTAACCTCCATTTTACGATGTCTAGTTGTACGTGGCCATGGGTGAACGGAGGGTTTTATGGAGTGGAGCTTGGTGGGAGGGAGCTCACTCCACCTCTTCTGCCATAGGCTGACCACGTATTCATTGATCAGAGGATAGACATCGCAGAGTGGGACTGGGGCCACTGGAGCTGTCCCCAGTGATGCTGCTTCTTTGGCTGCAGCATCTGCCCTCTCATTGCCTGGGATGCCCACGTGACTAGGCACCCAGCAAAAGGATATCTCGTGGATGGGCGATAGTCGTAGGAGCCACCGCTGGATCTTGGAAACCAACGAATGGCTCGAACCAACATCACCCAACATTTGAAGCGAACTAAGGGAGTCTGTAAAGATAGTATGAGAACCAGATGGCCTGCCAGCTATGATAGTCAGTGCCGCCATCATAGCAACGAGTTCCGCTGTGAATGCGGAAGCTGCGTTTGGCAGGCGGACCAATGCTGTCTCAGATGGAAAGACAGCAGCTGCTCCAACTCTGTCCGGTGACTTGGACCCATCGGTGAACACAAAAGTGCTATGCCGATGTTGAGAGGAGTGGTCGCCATACATGGCTCTCAATACTACAGGCAGGTGGTGATCCTTGGGCCTATCAGCTAGTTCCCTACATACCATTACAGGTGGTATGAGCCACGGGGGGGTCTTTGGCATGGTAAAGGGAATCACTGAGAACTCCCTTAGTTGCGCAGTGTGCTCGGCCATACGCAGAGCAAAGGGGCGAGCCAGAATGAATGAATGAATAGTGCATTTAAAATTTAAAAGCTGCGTAGCCCAGATGGACTATCTCGCAGCCAAATTCACTTATGGGCAGTGAATTTAAAATTATTATTTTAAAAATATTGCCATATTAAAATACATGAAAAAGCAGAAATGTCCTTGGGACCAAAATTAGTTTACTAGGCAATATTAAGTCAGTTAAAATCTTTTAACAAAAAATAGACTATTAAAAAATTCAACAAAATGTAAAAACATAAACTATGAATAGATCAACAATAAATATATAAAACTATTTTAAATTTTGTTTAAAAGATTGCTTTCTTTTAGGAAGGTTAGTATCCTAGTCACGTTAAAGAAGCAATGGGTCTCAGAATAGATGCCCCGCAGAGCCTGCTGGGGGGCCATCTCTCTGGTAATGAAGGGAAAGGTCGTCCTTCTGAGATTCCTTAGCAATGGGCATTCTACAAATATATGGAGGACAGATATTTGTACCCCACACAGAATGCACATAGGTGGGGGCAGCCCACTCATTGAATGCTCATGGGTGAGCCGGCAATGGCCTATCCTCAGACGGACAAGCGCAACCTCCATTTTACGATGTCTGGTTGTACGTGGCCATGGGTGAACGGAGGCTTTTATGGAGTGGAGCTTGGTGGGAGGGAGCTCACTCCACCTCTTCTGCCATAGGCCGACCACGTATTCATTGGTCAGAGGATAGGCATCGCAGAGTGGGACTGGGGACACTGGAGCTGTCCCCAGTGATGCTGCTTCTTTGGCTGCAGCATCTGCCCTCTCATTGCCTGGGATGCCCACGTGACTAGGCACCCAGCAGAAGGATATCTCGTGGGTGGGCGATAGTCGTAGGAGCCACCGCTGTATCTTGGAAACCAACGGATGGCTCGAACCAACATCACCCAACATTTGAAGCGAACTAAGGGAGTCTGTAAAGATAGTATGAGAACCAGATGGCCTGCCAGCTATGATGGTCAGTGCCGCCATCATAGCAACGAGTTCCGCTGTGAATGCGGAAGCTGCGTTTGGCAGGCGGACCAATGCTGTCTCAGATGGAAAGACAGCAGCTGCTCCAACTCTGTCCGGTGACTTGGACCCATCGGTGAACACAAAAGTGCTATGCCGATGTTGAGAGGAGTGGTCGCCATACATGGCTCTCAATACTACAGGCAGGTGGTGATCCTTGGGCCTATCAGCTAGTTCCCTACATACCATTACAGGTGGTATGAGCCACGGGGGGGTCTTTGGCATGGTAAAGGGAATCACTGAGAACTCCCTTAGTTGCGCAGTGTGCTCGGCCATACGCAGAGCAAAGGGGCGAGCCAGAGATGGAGATCTATCGTATGAGGCCACTGTCCGTGTATTGAACATGCACTCATACACTGGCGTCTGCGGTAGTTGCTCAAGTCTAAGGAGGTAGTTTAAATTAGACTTGAGCCTGTGATAGGGAAGGGGGAGAACCCCGTTCTCTGCGTAGAGGCTCCACACTGGGGTGTTCTTAAAGGCTCCAGAAGCCAGGCGCACACCCTGGTTACGCACAGTGTTTAGTTTTTCGAGAATGGATGGCGAGGCAGAGGAGTACACCTGTGATTCATAGTCTAGCTTTGATTGGACCAATGCTAGATACAGGAGCCACAGAGTACGTCGATCACTTCCCCAAGAAGTGTGAGACAACAGTTTCATTATGTCCATTCTCTTTAAACAAGACCTTTTCAAGGCGTCCACATGGTGCCGGAAAGAAAGCCTTGAATCAAATATGACCCCCAGATATTTGAAGTGGGGCTCAAAATCTATAGGCACACCATATAGCGACAAATGGGGGGGGTCCCATGTCACTAACTTATGCCCATAAAAGTGAACAGCCTTGGTCTTTACTGCGGAAAAGCGGAAACCCTTGGAGGAAGCATTTTCAGCTACAGTGCTTATAGCTCGCTGTAGCTTACGGACGATAAATGGGAGTCTGGGCGAAGAACAAATGAGCGCCAGATCATCCACATATAGCGTCGACGAAATCTCGGGAGGGAGATTTCTAACAATGCTATTAATGGCCACAGAGAAGCAGGTGACACTGAGGACACTTCCCTGTGGCACACCCTCAACTTGGTCCACGGGCTCCGATAAGGTGCCTCCAACCCTTACGCGTAGTGTGCGTTGCATCAGAAATTGCTCGACAAACCTGGGGAGGTAACCCCGCAGGCCCCAATCATGGAGTTGTTTAAGGATACCACGCCTCCAGGTGGTATCGTATGCTTTCTCAATATCAAAGAAGACAGCGATGGCGTGCTGCTTCTTTGAAAAAGCATCTCTTACGAGTGACTCCATTCGGACAAGCAGGTCTGTCGTACTCTGCTTTTTCCTGAACCCTGATTGAGAAGGAGATATGAGATTTTGAGTCTCCAAAAACCAGACGAGTCTGAAATTGACCATTCTCTCAAATACTTTACATGGACAACTGGTAAGAGCAATGGGGCGGTAATGGGTGGGCTCCGTCCCGTCCTTTCCTGGTTTGCGGAATGGAAGGACTATGGCCTCTCTCCACATGGAAGGGAAGCGGCCCTTGATCCAAATCCAGTTGTAAATGTCCAGTAAATGAGAGAGAAGGGATGGATGCATATTCCTAATCATATCATAGGAAATGCCATCCGATCCATGGGCAGTGGATCTACAGTGCTTCAGTGCATTATGGAGCTCATGGATAGAGAAGAGTCGGTTGTAAGACTCGTTATCCATGTTAGGCTCCATAAAGTTGAGCGGTTGCTGCTCCTGTTGGAGCCTAAAGCACTGGAATTGCATCTCATAATTATCTGGGCTTGAGATGCTAGCAAATGATCTGGCCAAGACATTGGAAATATGGGACAAGTCCCCCAACAATTCTCCAGCTTGGATAATGTTGGGAGCTGTAAAGCCATTGGATTTGCCCAATAGCTTTTTGACCCTTTTCCACACTTTGTCTATAGGCGTTTGCCAACTTATGGACGCGATGTAACCTTCCAACGAGGTCTTTCGAGCCTGTCGAAGGATGCGTCGCCGTGCTGCCCTTGCTCTGTTACGAGCAATTTTATTTACCATCGTAGGGGAGCGATGGTAACGTCGGCAAGCCATTTTACATTCAGTCACGGCTCTCGAGCATTCAGCCGACCACCAGGGAACTTGTGGTCCGCGAGCGGTTGAGCCGGAGAATGAATGAATGAATAGTGCATTGAAAGTATAAAAGCTGCGTAGCCCAGATGGGCTATCTCGCAGCAAATTCACTTATGGGCAGTGAGTTTAAAATTATTATTTTTAAAATATTGCCATATTAAAATACATAAAAAAAAGCAGAAATGTCCTTGGGACCAAAATTAGTTTAATAGGCAATATTAAGTCAGTTAAAATCTTTTAACAAAAAATAGACTATTAAAAACTCAACAAAATGTAAAAACATAAACTATGAATAGATCAACAATAAATATATAAAACTATTTTAAATTTTGTTTAAAAGATTGCTTTCTTTTAGGAAGGTTAGTATCCTAGTCACGTTAAAGAAGCAATGGGTCTCAGAAAAGATGCCCCGCAGAGCCTGCTGGGGGGCCATCTCTCTGGTAATGAAGTGAAAGGTCGTCCTTCTGAGATTCCTTAGCAATGGGCATTCTACAAATATATGGAGGACAGATATTTGTACCCCACACAGAATGCACATAGGTGGGGGCAGCCAACTCATTAAATGCTCATGGGTGAGCCGGCAATGGCCTATCCTCAGACGGACAAGCGCAACCTCCATTTTACGATGTCTAGTTGTACGTGGCCATGGGTGAACGGAGGGTTTTATGGAGTGGAGCTTGGTGGGAGGGAGCACACTCCACCTCTTCTGCCATAGGCCGACCACGTATTCATTGGTCAAAGGATAGGCATCGCAGAGTGGGACTGGGGCCACTGGAGCTGTCCCCAGTGATGCTGCTTCTTTGGCTGCAGCATCTGCCCTCTCATTGCCTGGGATGCCCACGTGACTAGGCACCCAGCAGAAGGATATCTCGTGGGTGGGCGATAGTCGTAGGAGCCACCGCTGGATCTTGGAAACCAACGGATGGCTCGAACCAACATCACCCAACATTTGAAGCGAACTAAGGGAGTCTGTAAAGATAGTATGAGAACCAGATGGCCTGCCAGCTATGATGGTCAGTGCCGCCATCATAGCAACGAGTTCCGCTGTGAATGCGGAAGCTGCGTTTGGCAGGCGGACCAATGCTGTCTCAGATGGAAAGACAGCAGCTGCTCTAACTCTGTCCGGTGACTTGGACCCATCGGTGAACACAAAAGTGCTATGCCGATGTTGAGAGGAGTGGTCGCCATACATGGCTCTCAATACTACAGGCAGGTGGTGATCCTTGGGCCTATCAGCTAGTTCCCTACATACCATTACAGGTGGTATGAGCCACGGGGGGGTCTTTGGCATGGTAAAGGGAATCACTGAGAACTCCCTTAGTTGCGCAGTGTGCTCGGCCATACGCAGAGCAAAGGGGCGAGCCAGAGATGGAGATCTATCGTATGAGGCCACTGTCCGTGTATTGAACATGCACTCATACACTGGCGTCTGCGGTAGTTGCTCAAGTCTAAGAAGGTAGTTTAAATTAGACTTGAGCCTGTGATAGGGAAGGGGGAGAACCCCGTTCTCTGCGTAGAGGCTCCACACTGGGGAGGACTTAAAGGCTCCAGAACCAGGCGCACACCCTGGTTACGCACAGTGTTTAGTTTTTCGAGAATGGATGGCGAGGCAGAGGAGTACACCTGTGATCCATAGTCTAGCTTTGATTGGACCAATGCTAGATACAGGAGCCACAGAGTACGTCGATCACTTCCCCAAGAAGTGTGAGACAACAGTTTCATTATGTCCATTCTCTTTAAACAAGACCTTTTCAAGGCGTCCACATGGTGCCGGAAAGAAAGCCTTGAATCAAATATGACCCCCAGATATTTGAAGTGGGGCTCAAAATCTATAGGCACACCATATAGCGACAAATGGGGGGGGGGGTCCCATGTCACTAACTTATGCCCATGAAAGTGAACAGCCTTGGTCTTTACTGCGGAAAAGCGAAAACCCTTGGAGGAAGCATTTTCAGCTACAGTGCTTATAGCTCGCTGTAGCTTACGGACGATAAATGGGAGTCTGGGCGAAGAACAAATGAGCGCCAGATCATCCACATATAGCGTCGACGAAATCTCGGGAGGGAGATTTCTAACAATGCTATTAATGGCCACAGAGAAGCAGGTGACACTGAGGACACTTCCCTGTGGCACACCCTCAACTTGGTCCACGGGCTCCGATAAGGTGCCTCCAACCCTTACGCGTAGTGTGCGTCGCATCAGAAATTGCTCGACAAACCTGGGGAGGTAACCCCGCAGGCCCCAATCATGGAGTTGTTTAAGGATACCACGCCTCCAGGTGGTATCGTATGCTTTCTCGATATCAAAGAAGACAGCGATGGCGTGCTGCTTCTTTGAAAAAGCATCTCTTACGAGTGACTCCATTCGGACAAGCAGGTCTGTCGTACTCTGCTTTTTCCTGAACCCTGATTGAGAAGGAGATATGAGATTTTGAGTCTCCAAAAACCAGACGAGTCTCAAATTGACCATTCTCTCAAACACTTTACATGGACAACTGGTAAGAGCAATGGGGCGGTAATGGGTGGGCTCCGTCCCGTCCTTTCCTGGTTTGCGGAATGGAAGGACTATGGCCTCTCTCCACATGGAAGGGAAGCGGCCCTTGATCCAAATCCAGTTGTAAATGTCCAGTAAATGAGAGAGAAGGGATGGATGCATATTCCTAATCATATCATAGGAAATGCCATCCGATCCGGGGGCAGTGGATCTACAGTGCTTCAGTGCATTATGGAGCTCATGGATAGAGAAGAGTCGGTTGTAAGACTCGTTATCCATGTTAGGCTCCATAAAGTTGAGCGGTTGCTGCTCCTGTTGGAGCCTAAAGCACTGGAATTGCATCTCATAATTATCTGGGCTTGAGATGCTAGCAAATGATCTGGCCAAGACATTGGAAATATGGGACAAGTCCCCCAACAATTCTCCAGCTTGGACAATGTTGGGAGCTGTAAAGCCATTGGATTTGCCCAATAGCTTTTTGACCCTTTTCCACACTTTGTCTATAGGCGTTTGCCAACTTATGGACGCGATGTAACCTTCCAACGAGGTCTTTCGAGCCTGTCGAAGGATGCGTCGCCGTGCTGCCCTTGCTCTGTTACGAGCAATTTTATTTACCATCGTAGGGGAGCGATGGTAACGTCGGCAAGCCATTTTACATTCAGTCACGGCTCTCGAGCATTCAGCCGACCACCAGGGAACTTGTGGTCCGCGAGCGGTTGAGCCGGAGAGCGGGATGGAAGAGTTAGCCGCTTTATTGACGTGGACTAGGAGGTCATCGATAGCCACGTCAATATCTTCATGAGGGAAGGACCCGTCATGGCTCGAGAGGTGCCTGAATTTAGGCCAGTTTGCTTTTTTTGCATTCCATTTTTTACTAGGTGGTGGAGGGGGGCCACCTGTACATGGCGCTATAATAATGGGGAAGTGATCGCTGTTTCGCAAGTCAGGATCCACTGCCCAGTCAAAATCAGCTCTACAGCTTGGTGAACAGAGGGACAAGTCCACGCATGTAGAGCTGCTCGTCTGGATGTGAAATGATGTATGGCTGCCATAGTTTAGAAGGCAGACATCATTTTCGCCCAGAAATTTCTCAATCATGTTTTCCCTAGGGTTCTTATCATGGTCCCCCCAAAGGGGGTGTCGAGCATTAAAATCCCCAATCAATAGAAAGGGGGGAGGGAGCTGTTTAATTACCTCTACTACTTTTCTAGCTAGAGAGGCTGTGTCTTTTTCCTCACTTGGAGGGAGGTAAAGCGAGCAGACCGTATAGTGGCGATGGGAGAACAGGCGGACAGCGACCGCCTGCAGGTCTGTCGCAAGGTCGATCTGGTTGTGGGGAACCCTGCTGTTGATGAGCACAGCAGAACCATGGATTGGTTCTATAGGGTTCTTATAGTATCCCACAAAACCAGGAATATTGGGTACACTACGAGTACCCAAGCAAGTTTCCTGTAAAGCTATACAATCAGGATTGTAGTCTTTAAACAGGAGCTTGAGTTCTTCCCACTTGGGGAAGAGACCTTGGATGTTCCAATGAATTATTGGATACATCCTTACCTCTTTAAGACAATCATCCTACCCTTAGGGGTAGGAGGTTTTCGTTTTATACTACCCGTAGGGGTAGTTTTGGTCATACCAATTACCGGTTTTGGGTATGACTCTGGAGGCATTGGGAGCGTTAATTTAGCTCTCGGCTTTTCTTTTAAACGTGGCAATTTTGTTAGCTGGCTATACGAAATGACTGTCTTGACTGGAGAAGCAGATGTGGGAGCATCTCCATCAGTCATTTCGTGAGCCGATGACATCGACTTGGCTGGTGATGGTGGCAGCGATTGTTCGGCTGGCGAAGGATTCTTGGAATCTGATAGTTGGTTCGGCTCCTCCTTGGATAAGGGGGCAGCCTCTACTACAGCTGTTTCCTGTGATGGGGTACAGGTTGATTCCTTCTCACTTAGGGCTCGAAGGAGTTCCAAAGCAGTATCAGCAAGGGGTAGGTTGCTGACTACTCGCTTTGGGGCTGTAGTTCTCTGTTTTTTGGGGGCAGGATGGATGTCCAGAGCTGGAATAGACACCACCTGCGGCCCAATCCGATTCACATCCACGTCTTGTGGAGCGGTGGCAAAGTGTTTTGCCACTCTTGGTGAATCGGGAGAGGATGGAAGGTTCCTCTTCTTTGTGCCATCAGAAGCTAGGCTAGATTTTGGTGAAGAGTTTTCTCTACCAATTGATCGTGGTTTTGGTCGAGGGGGGCTCTTAACCTTTTCAGGTGTGCGTGGAGATGCGGGTTTAGGGTGTGGAGAACCCCTTACCTGTTGAGGCACATCTCTGCGCGGAGACCTGGGTTTCGGTTGTGGATGACTTCTTGTTTGTTCAGGAGAGCCTGTAGATGGTCTCTGGCTTCTCCCCTTCTTTGGCGTGGCGGTGCGCAGAGCATCCGCGAAGCTCACGCCAGGCTGAACGTAAGTCTCCCTAACTCTTCGTCTAGCCTCTTTATAGCTCACCCTGTTTTTATTTCGAACAGCAATGACCTCTCTCTCGTAGAGGAAGAAGGTGCATTGCTGTGATGTGGCAGAGTGGTCTCCGCCACAATTGGGGCAGCACGGCTGTTTGGAACAGGGTGTTCCGTGAAATTCTGCTGAGCAGTTTACACAAATCCTTTCGCTTTTACAAAACTTGCTTACATGGCCAAAGCGTTGGCCATGGAAGCACCGCCGAGGGTTTTCGACGTAAGGCTTGACTGGGATGTTAAGGTAGCCAGCCTTGACGTACTTGGACGGTTCCAATCTGTTGAAAGTTAGGATTATGGTGGCGGTAGGGACCCTAGCGCCATTCACAAACCTAGAAATGCGATGTGCACTCGTTACTTTCTGATTGGCAAGTTTTGTCACCAACCTGTCGATATCATACTCAATGAGTTCACCCGATCGAATAACACCTTTGGAGGTATTAAATGTCGGGTGAGACGCGGATGATACATTCACTGAGGCTAACTTTTCGAGAGATTGAATTCTCTTTTGCTGCTCATTAGACTTGGCCTCGACGATCAATGCGCCATCATTGCGCGGCTACATTTGAGCAGGTTCGCCACACTTGTTTACGAAGTCGTCAAAGACATCAAAGATGTCAGCTTTGCTAAGAGGACAACGTTCATTGCTGGATTTGAGTACAATAAAGCGGTCATAATCCAGTTCTTCGTCTACTTCTGATCCAAAAGGATCCAAGCGACGAAGATCTCTGCTTTTTTCACGGTGACCAGAGGCCGGCGGTCTCTGGGATGAGTTTTTGGAAAGTTTACCCATATGATTTTGATTTTTATAAGTGGTGTCTCTGGAGCCGAGGGCATGTACCAAATCGCCATCGTGAGTCCGGAGAGCGCCCATACAGTCCAGACAGGGTAGCCCGCCCCCCGACTCCCACTGTTGTTTCAAAAACAGCGGAGCCGCATAACGGAGTTTTACTGGACTGCGGTGCAAAGACCTCCCGAAAGCAAAACAACGACCCAGGCAACCAAACCTACCTCCGTGGCACGGTCCTGCGGATGATGCCCCCCAGTGGGTACATCCGTCGACTCGTGCAGAGTACACATACTGACTAGGACCAAGTGGGCCGAAAGTGCGCTGGGGTTCAGACACACAGTCGCCCCACAAGGTTATTTGGGGATGCCGGAGTGATGCCAGTGTTTGGTCATCAAACCGCCTCATTGGGTTCCCCTCACCCACCTTTTATGTTGGTGTGAGGTCAACTAGCCCTAGTGATGCCATTCACTAACTGCAGGGCCACAGCAAAGACAACCATATGGGCTAGAAGTGTGCTGGCGTCCATACACACAACTGCCCCAAAAGGTTGGTGGGTACCCTTAGTCAGATACCCAAACCAGGATATCCCGCCTGGTGTTCGGACGTTGGGCACACGCTCAGTTAAAAAACAGGGGCACCACGTGAAGGTGGTGTGCCAACATTTAGGGAACATAGGCTATGAGTCGCGCGATATTCCCCATCGCCCCCAGGGTGGATTCAAGAGCAGTGCCCTTAATGATATAGGGTGATTGAGGATTTCGGTGGCCAATATGCATTACTTTGCATTTATTTACGTTGAAAGGCATTTGCCACGTATCAGCCCACTCCCCAATCTTCCCAAGATCTTCCTGCAGGCGGGCAGTATTTCCATCCTTTGCAACGTTCATACCAAGCTTGGTATCGTCGGCCAATTTGGAAATCTTGGCAACCAAGTCACCGTCCAGGTCGTTGACGTAGATGATGAATAGTAGTGGTCCCATGACAGAACCTTGAGGCACCCCGCTAGTAACGGGCACCCACTCAGAAGCCTGTCCATTCACCACCATCCGTTGCCGTCTGCAACTTAGCCAGTTCTCGATCCAGCCGGCTACTTTTCCGTCTATGCCCAGCGCTCGCACTTTCCGGAGAAGGCGGCGGTGTGGTACTTTGTCAAAGGCCTTCTGAAAGTCTAAGTAGACCACATCCACCGCCTTTTCCCGATCGTGCTCACTGAACACAAAGTGGAAGAATTCCACAAGGTTGGTCAGGCATAACCGTTGCCTTCGGAAGCCGTGCTGGAAACTCCTCAGTAGCCGCTTTGACTTGAAATGCGAAGTCATTTTGTCCATCATCATAATTTCCATGAGTTTACCAACTATCGAAGTCAGACTGATAGGTCGGTAGTTCGACGGTTGGCTGCCGGTCTCCTTTCTTGAAGATAGGAGTCACCTCCGCCTCACGCCAGTCTCTAGGAACGCATTCGGTCCGGATTGACATGTTGAAGATTGCGCTCAGGTGTCGTGACACTTGATCGCGCACTTCTTTCAACACTTTAGGTAGAAACCCATCCGGGCCAGGTGACTAATTCGTCATTAGGTCACTGATCTTCTTTTTGATTTCTCCTTCGGAGAAGTCCATATCCTTAGCTTTTCCCCCGAGTAGGAATCCGTCGGCTGGGGGATGGGACCACACTCTTCAGTAAACACTTAAGAGAAGTAGTCGTTGAGGAGGTTAGCATTTTCTGCATCTGAATGCTTTAATGTCCCCTCTTCATTTCTCAAAGGGCCAATCGTTCGACGGATTGGTTTACGGCTGTTAACATATCCAAAAAACTCCTTGGGATTCTCTTTACAGAGTCTCGCCACTCGGAGTTCCTCAGACCGCTTAGCCGCCATTATGCTGGACTTCACTCTCCTGGCTAGCCTTCGGTATTCGTCAAAGTCACCCGAGATCTTCGATTGCCGGTACACAGTTCTCTTCTCCCTAAGCAGTTGGCTGATTTCTTGATTAAACCACTTTGGTTGAACAGAACACCGACGGGAGCATTTCAGAGGGATGAAACGCGATTAAATACTCAAGAATCTGGTTTTGAAACTATTCCACGAGTCTTCAACAGCATCGTACACTTCTAGCCTCGCATCGGTCAGTCCAGCACGAAGACCTGCAAAGTCTGCTCTTCTCAGATCGAGTTTCCTCGATTGACTAGTTGCAGGCTCTGCCTTCGGGACTTTGACTACATATCTAATTAGTCGGTGATCACTGCCACCGAGCTCTTCACCAACAGAGAGGTCCTCAACGATGTCATCCTCAGAGGTGAAAACCAAGTCGAGGATATTGTCTCCTCTCGTTGGCTCTCTCACCCATTGAGTCAGGAACTCGTTGTTCGCGAACTCCAGGAGTAGTGCGTTCTTGCCACAGGGTTCTCTGGTTTCCCACTCAACTTGTGTGTTGAAATCACCGATGACGATACACACTCTCTCTTCGAAAAGTTCTCCTAGTAGCTGGTACAGATCTCTGTCCTTTTCAACGAGTTGGGCAGGAGGTCTATAAAGCACCAGGGTCCTGTATTTGGCAGGACCTATCTCTAGGTCAACACCTAGTAGTTCATGGTCGGATACGATGTTGCAATCCGTCGAGTTAAGAGTATCCTTGACATACAACATCACACCGCCACCCTCTCTATCTGGCCTATCTTTCAGGAAGAGCTGGTAATCGGGAATCATGAATTCACCTTCAAATTCTCGGTTTAAGGTTTTTATCCACGACCCTGTTATGGCTACCATCTCAGGTTCTTCTGTTGCTACGAGGCCACGAAGTTCACGAAACTTGTTACTGATAGACCTTGCATTAAACAGCAGAACCTTGAGGGAGTCCCCGACTGTAGGACTCCCTACGTTCTTCCGTTTCCCGTTTCGTTTCTCTGTGGCGGGGTCACTCCCCTCTTTGTGACCTCAAAAAAGGTAGTACCTGGAGTAACACGGGTGTACTTGCGTACGTTCTCCTTTACTCGGGGCCTGACACTTCTTTGGGTCCGCTCCACAACATCTTGGATTATGTTGTCGAGTACAGCTTTCCCTTTGAGGGAAAGATGCATTTCGTCCTATTTATACAGGTCGTTTCTCCCGTAAAAAGTGCGGTAGGGGTCTACAAAGAAGACTCCTTCTGCCGTGCAGAGATCCGTCAACTGTCGGTTTACTGCGACGTTTCTTTCGTTAGCGGTTTGGGATGGACCTCTTCTCGGAAGCATCCCAACCACGACACGTTTTCGGGTTTTAAGCCCAATGTCATCCAAAACTCCCATCACTGTTTGGATGGTCTTGCCACTGAGTCTAACCTTACCACCTCTGAGGTAAAGGTCGTTGCCACTCACCATTAGAGTGACAACTGAATTCTCAGAAATCTGAGCTTTCTCTGCATGTACTCTGATGTTGTGGTTACCCTGTCCTGGCAGGCAGCTTACCTTCACCCTAGTACGAAGGCGGGCCGCTAGCAACGGCTGCAGATCCCGTTTTTGTGAGTCACCAATGAGGATGGATGGATGGATTATTTACAAGTCCCTTGGTGCTCACTGCGAGGTGATTGCACCGTAATTTGTTTTGTAGTAAAAGTTTGGAACACAAGTTATAAAAGTTGTGTCTGATATCATGAGGTTGTGATTATGCAGTGATGATTGAAGTACTAGATGAATAAATGGTATGATAATGTGTTAAAATAATTAAAATTCATTAAAACTTAAATCATGTACTGGAGACCAATCTATAGCTTCTTTAATAGTCCCGTCTCCTCGAAGTAGCGGATGATTCCGCTGCCAGGGCGGATATTTTCAGCTGTTAGTGCAAATCTTAGGATATCGAGGGTACCCCCACCATCGATGGGTATGTATCTTCGTCGGAGTTCTTCATAGGTTGGGCATTCCGCGATGAGATGTGAAATTGTGAGGGGTAGAAGGCAATCTTCGCACTAGGGGGGATAGCCTTTCTCCATTAGGTATCCATGTGTGAGTAGTGAATGTCCGATGCGTAGTCTGCATACGGATACCTCTTGCCGGCGGGTAAGTTCTCGAGGCTTCCATGGCGATAACTTTTGGAAAATGTGTCGCATCGTATTTGGTCCGTATAAATCTTCCCATCTGGCTATCTAGTTTTCCAGAATGGCGGCCTTTATTCAAATGATGTAGTCCTCATATGGTATTGGGATATCATTGGGCCTGATTGGTGGAAGGGCGGCATTTTTGCCGCTCTATCAGCTTGCTCATTTCCAGCTACCCCTACGTGTGCTGGGACCCATCAAAAGGAACTTTTCTTTCTTTCACATGCTGCTCTATATACGTAGTTTCTTATTCCTAACAGAATTGGATGGATGTCCGTCATTCGTTCTAATGTTTGTAGGTTGCTGAAGGAGTCGGTGAAGATTGTGAATTCATCTGATGTTGGGTTATTGTATGCCCAATGTACTGCATGTTTTAGGGCATAGCACTCGGCAGTGAAGATTTATAATGTTTGGGGTAGTTTTTCAGAGAACGTGTAGTTATATGATATCACCGAAAATCCTGTTCCGTCTATGAATTCTGATCGGTCGGTGTATATATGTATACTCATATGTGTTGCTGCGTGAGTAAGGAATTGAATTTTCTCTCCCAGGGGAGTAGTTGTTGATTGTTTTATTATGTTACCATGGCATATCTTTAAAGTTGATTTCCAAAATGGAATATCTGGGAAAGCAAGTGGATGGATGGGGTTCATCGTTACCCCGATTTCCTCCATCCATAGTCGCACTCTACTTCCAAATGGTCGTAGGAGAGTTAGGCGTGTTGTAAAAATATTATCCATTTGGTCATTTATGAAGGCGGTCGAAGTTGGCGATGTTGGGAGTCGCTGAATGCGGCGAAAGAGGCGCAGGGAGAGTTCCATCCTACGGAGGTCTAGTGGTGTCTCCCCGATATCGCATTGTACGCTCGGTATGGGTGATGATCGGAAGGCTCCGGTAGCCATGCGGAGGCATTCATTCGCCACCGTGTTGATGAGTGCAAGGCGCCTCTTGGAAGTAGAGGAGTAGATCTCGCATCCGTAGTCCAGTTTGGGTCGCACTAAAGAGCGGTAGAGAGTCAGAAGTGTTTCGCGATCAGCTCCCCAGTCGTGGCGTGATACTGTACGTAGGACGTTCATTTCTTTCTTACAAAAGTTTTTAATGCTTCTTATATGTGGTTCCCATGTCAACCTTCTGTCAAATGTTAGTCCTAGGAATTTATAGCTATCAACGACTGCAATCCTCTTTTGGTATAGGTATAGGTCAGGCTCTCTAATACACCTTCTACGACGGCAGAAATAGACCACTTTGGTCTTCTCAGCTGAGAATTGGTAGCCGTGGGTAGTAGACCATCTCGTGATGTTGTTGATGGCAATATGGAGGCGGCGTTCTATTGTTGCCATTTCGGAACCTGCTAGAGAGATAGAGAAGTCATCTACATAAAGGTTGGCTTTAATGTCTTGATGGAGATTTTGTGAGATATCATTGATTCTTATAGCAAACGGGGATACGCTTAAGACGCTGCCTTGTGGAACGCCTTCTTCTTGTATAAATGATTTGTATTTCGCGCTACCTAATCTTACAGAGAAGGTGCGGTTGGTTAGGAAATTTTGGATGAAGATTGGTAGTTGTCCGCGTAATCCGAGGTTATGGAGGGCTTTTAAGATGGCATAACGCCATGACGTATCATATGCCTTTTTTAGGTCGAAGGAAACAGCTACTACGTGCTGTTTCCTGGCGAATGCGTTACATATCGCCGATTCCAGACGGATAAGGGCATCCGTTGTCGAGTGAAATTTTCTGAATCCGCACTGCGATGGGGATATGCTGGATTTCGTTTCAAGGAACCATGTTAAGCGTATATTCACCATTTTTCTATGAGCTTACATATGCAGGAGGTTAGAGCGATTGGGCGGTAGTTGTGAGGACTGGTTGGGTCTTTTCCTGGTTTCCGGAAAGCTGGAACTGTAGCCCTCCTCCAGGTGTCTGGGAAGGCATTTTCCATCCATATTTTATTAAATATATCCAAGAGGAAGCGTTTACCCCCTTCCCCTAGGTGTCGTAGCATTGCATAAGGTATATTGTCTGGGCCTGGAGCAGTGTCTCTACATGATGCAAGAGCTGTATCGAACTCTTTTTTGCTGAATTCTTCGTTGTAAGATTTGTACTCTTTTGATGCGAAGTTTAGAGGTGAGCACTCCCTCTCCAACCGGTATTGGGCAAACTCGGGGGTTGTGTTCGCTCTACTTGATATTTTGGCAAAGTGAGTCGCTAGCGTGTCTGCTACATCAATTGGGTTTAAGATAGTGTTTCCATTTATCCGAATTACGGGGGTAGGGTCTCGGCTGGGTTTCCCTAGCATCCATCGGATTTTGCTCCATGTGCGGTGGATGGGGGTTTTAGAGTTTATCGTCGAGACATAAGCTCTACATGATTTCCGGCGGCGTTGTTTAATTATGTATCTATATTTAGCTCTCTTTTTATTAAATTCCATTTTAGTCGTCGGATTTGGCCATCGTTTGTATGTTCGGTATGCTTTCCTTTGTTCTTTCAGTGCGGCAGAACATTCTGGGCTCCACCATGGGGTAGATTTCTGACTGGGTTTTTCTGAGCTGGTTGCAATGGATGTTTGACCTGCTTAATATATAATGGATGTAAAGATTTCCAGCGCTTCATCCGTCTCCGGGATGTCATCAACTTGGATATCAGTGATTTTGTTGAATTTTATTCAGTTTGCTTGGTCCAGTCTCCATCGTGGTATACCTGAAGTGGGTAAACCCTTGTCTGAGAAAAGGATGATCGGGTAATGGTCGCTTCCTTTTAGGTCATCCAAGATTCTCCATTCAAAGTCCGCTGTGATGTCCAGTGAGCAGAGGGCCAGATCTAATGCTGATAGGGTACCTGTTTGTATGTTAAATCTAGTACCTTCGCCCTGGTTCATGATTCCAAGTTGCTGGTTTTCTATTAGCTTTGATAGCTCGTTTCCTCTGGTGTTGCATATTCTGTCGCCCCACTCAATATGACGACTGTTAAAGTCCCCCATTAGAATGAATGGAGTTGGTAGTTGCGAGATCAAGTCTCGTAAGGCGGTGACTGGAAGGGGCCCTGTGGGTGGGAGGTAGACATTTGCGATCGTGTATAGTTTCTTGATGTACATGGTCACGGCGTTTGTTTCCAAAAGTGAATTTACTCTGATGGGTA
Source organism: Ceratothoa steindachneri (assembly GCA_963969495.1). Taxonomy (NCBI): domain Eukaryota; kingdom Metazoa; phylum Arthropoda; class Malacostraca; order Isopoda; family Cymothoidae; genus Ceratothoa; species Ceratothoa steindachneri. The sequence continues at coordinate 120,722,802 of OZ018317.1, forward strand.
ATGTGGGGACATTTTGATGGGTGTATATGGCACAGCCACCGGATGTGCGGCCATCATTTGGTATTGAGGTGGTTACGCAACTGTAATTCGGTAGCTTTTGTGGTGGATGTATTCCCAACCTGGTTTCCTGGAGACAGACGCAGGCGGGGGGTCTCGTCCGCTACAAGAAGCCTTAATTCTTCCCAGTTGGCTCTGATTCCGCGGATATTCCACTGGATTATTTTCATTATTCTTTTGGTTTGGTTCGAGAAGTGAACAATTTGGTTTTTGCGGAGGTCGTGGTGCCCATTGGTTTATTAGGGCCCTGTGGCCACTGCAGTCTGGTGAGGACTGGTCTTTGAGGTTTTGGTTCTTATTTGTCACCGTTTTTCTTGTTTGTGTCTTGGGTATCTACTGTTAGAGGCGGTGTTGGTGTTCCGTCAATAATAGGAGGACGGATTATCTTTTTTTTTGCTTCTGTTGGTGGTTGAGGGAGGTGGCTCGTTGGAGGTATGGTTCGAGCTTCAATTTGTTTGGTGGGGACGAGGTCTGTTCCACGTGGGTCTTGGGTCTCTTTTTCCTCTTCTACCTTCTCTACGTAGAGGGTGTCAGTGGTAGGCATTTTGATTGGTGGTGGCAAAACGCTGTCACGGGGTGACCGAGGTTGTGGGCAGACGATCTCTGGTATAACCTGAGTGTCCATTTCTTCGGGGTGGGGGTCGATGTGCTTAGGGATTTGCTGTGATTGCGATTTTAGGTTTACCTCTCTGCTAGGGATGGGGTTTAGCATCGAGGTATCGGGTGCAGGTGCCTCGCGATGCGGCAACTGCTTTGGGGGGAGGGGGGAGGGATGGTCGATTGTCGACCATATGCGTGGGGTAGGGGAGTTCAATATTCGGGGCCTGTGGTGCAGGCTCCTCGGGAAGGGGTGGTCGAGTTCTTGCTTTAACCCCGTGGTATGGGGGTCTGGTCACTCTGCTCATTTCAACTACAGAGGCATAAGAGTTTCCTCTGGTTCCTATAGAGGTCTGTGCCTTTTCTCTGGCATCTCGAAAGTTTAGTCTTTCTTTTTCACGTATGAATGCTACTTCTTCTTCGAATTTGTAGACATTACATTTTTTGTTTGATGCTGGGTGGGGCTCTCCACAGTTTACACATTTTGTTGGGCAATTTTCGATTTGTTCAGGGTGTAGTGCACTTGCGCAGTTGACGCAGGTGGGGGCAAAACCCTGATTCCTGCGACGACAGGTGTTTGTAGAGTGCCCAAAAGTTTGGCAGTAGTAGCATCTTCTGGGGCTAGGTATAAATTCTTTAACCGTGAAGCAGCGCCATCCTAAATATATATATTTTGGTAGGATATCTAGGTCAAATGATACGAAGTAAGTGTTCGTTGGTATCTTGCTGTTGTTGATAGTTTTATGTACTCTGTGTACTTAAGTGACAGAGTACTCGCTTAATTCTTCAATTAATTCCGCTTCTGAGTATTGGGCGAAGTCTGGTTCTATTATTACGCCTTTACGCATGTTAAAGGAGGGATGTGCTGTTACTATTACCTTATCTCCTGCCAGTTCTTTTAATAATAAGGTTTTTCCGCTTGATGTTTTGTTTTAACTTCGACTAGTATACTACCATCTGATTGAGGCGAGAGAGGTGGAAATTGTGATCTGGGAAGTTGAAATAGTTTTTGGAAATCTTTACTCTGTTTGACCATGCATGTCTTCATTAGGTTTGTTTGTTGGCTTTCTGGTTTTATTAGGTAAAATCTTCTGAAAGATCGATCAAAAAATTGTCCTGGGAGTACCTGCAGTGAGAGCAGTTCAGGTAGCGTTTTGGTGGATCGTCCTGGACCTGCTGCTTGCTGGGAGTTTGAAACTTCCGGCGGATTTCTTACTGACTTTGTTCGTTTTCACGGTGGTGAATTTCGATTTCCTGAGACTTTGCTCGTTTCTATGCAATTTTTTTCTATATGTGCAGTTGTTTTTGAGGGCGATCTTGTGGTTAAAGTTCTCTTACCAGTTTTATCCACGTCTTGTGTTCTTTTCTTTCCTCGAGTTAGTAGATTCGTATCCATTTTCTTCGACGGACTGGGAAGTAAGGGGGGTGATAAAAGAGGAGGGGATGCGCAGCTTAAGACTTTCTTTGCTGGTTTCATTTGATTTTTTAAGAGGGATTTGTCAAAGAATTTGTTCAAACATGAACAGGAATCTACCGCCCGCGAAAGTACCGTCTTGCCAGATCCACTAAACGAGCGGACCGGAGACTCTAGAGAAAGGCCTATGGGTTGGTTTCCATTAACCCCGCGAATGCCCTTTGGCGCAGACAACGGGCCGGTTCTAAACGACGCAGTCGGCGTGTAGGCGCGGGCGCGGGTCTACTTACAGAGGTGGCCATGGACTTCACCGCTAGGTAACCTCAGGGTAAGCCTGGCGGACCATGCAGGATATACCTGGTAGGTCTTAACCCTTTCCTAGTCCACCCTGGCCACGGCCCGGTCCCGCGAACCGAACGCCAACTGTGAAGTTTTACCCCTTCTTGGTGGCCAAAAAAAGGGGGGGAAGGAGATGGTTTGGTAGCCGCCAATATTCCGCAGGTATTGCTGGGGGGGATCAAGCCAGGACAGACTCCCAAGAATCAGACCTCTCGCAGACCGGAACTAGCACAGGCTCGAACGCAAGTAGAGAAGTCCAATCCCATCGGAACAAAGACTTTGAAGAGAGGGAGTAGTAGAGTTGGGAAAGAAATTGCCAGATAAAACTAAAGGATTGTTAGCAGAAAGGAGAGAAGTGGCTAGGCTGGGGCTGGACGGGGCGCTGATGCCCGTCAGCACGGCGGCCAAGAAGGCAAATCGCCGCGCTCTCTACGGGGTGCCTACTATGGCTAACGAGCGACATCTGCCTGGGTTTGAAGTCAGAGTTGTCCCTCTCCTAAGTGGAATGTCAACCAGGACTATGAGCTCCACCTGGCCAGCCAGGTTATACCGCCAGGCACTCGGTCGTTGGACACAATTTCTGTATAAGCAGGGGTACCACGAGCAGGTAATGCGCCAACAATTAGGGTGCAGAGGCTAAGTAGCCTTAAAGGCTATATATTGCGCATGCAGCCCCAAAACTTCCTCACAAATGAGGGTGACCTTCAGAGACTTGGTCTCTGAAGACGGGGTCTTTCCTTGTGGAAGAGGCCTCTCCTTCTCCTCTTTACTATCCCCATTCTTATCTTTATTTTTCTTATTCCCCTTCTTCTTCTTGTTTATGCGTTTTTCTTCTATTTTTGGTTCTTTTTCTTTTGTTTTAACTTTATTCTTTTTCTTATTTTTCTTCTTTTTCTCTTTTTCCTCTGCCTCAGCTGTCTTAACGTCGGATGATGCCGAAATCTCTACTTGGGCAAGAACTATGACACCAGAAGACTCCGACACATCAGTGCGAGATCCGTGAAAGGCTTCGAATTTCTCCACCTTTCTTTCAAGATTTTGAGCTCTCTCCTCTGAGGCTCTATAGAGCTCTTTTAATTTCTCCACCTCTCGCGTCAATATGCAAGTAGTGCAGATACTTTCAGGGCTGCATTTTGAGTAGCAGCCCTCCGAAAAGTCAACGCACCACTTTTCTAACTGGCATGCTTCACTGTTTTGTTTTAGACGAACGGGTCCTTTTTTGCTTGTCATTTTGAGAACTTTCTCTCTCTCTCTCTGAAAACTCGTGACCAATCAATGATAAAAAGGGGGGTTGGTGAGTTCTCCCCGCGTGAGTCGCTCCCACCTATCCATCGGAGAGGTTTCGGATTTTTCAGAAGGCACGCTCCATGTGCTGCTGTTCGTCCGACCGAGTCGTCAAACCTCGGCGTGCCGTGGCTCCCAACCAAGCAGCACTGACTGTCCCCGAAGGGGCCATTGATTTCTCACCAGGTGAACAACGGAGAACGCCCCGTACTAAACTCCTACTAGTTCCCTTCACGATGGCCAGGATCTCGGAGCAGCCTTCAATGGATATCCCGCCACACCAAGAGACTCGACCCAAGGCTTTTTATTGGCCTGGCAACCAACCTGGGAACAAAGTGCCGTCACCTTGGACCGATGCTACCAGAGGCACCCGTCAACAAGCACTGGGAACGGTCAATAATTACGCGCCAGGGAAGGGGTTAACAGGGCACTACCCTCATTCCATTCATCGTACCCCAAAGCCTAGGACACCTCTAGTCCTAGTCTCTCGCAACCAGTGAGCGTCGATTGGCGTTGTTTATAGAGGTTCCAAAGCCGCTCTTCTGACGCGTGAGGTAGCTGCCAGGTCCTTATATGTAAATAGAGGGAAAAAAGGGAATGAATGAATGAATAGGGCATTGAAACTTCAAAAGCTGCGCAGCCCAGATGGACCATCTCGCAGCCAAATTCACTCATGGGCAGCGAATTCAAAATTATCATCTTTAAAATATTGCCATATTAAAATACACACAAAAAAGCAGAAACGTCCTTGGGACCAAAACCAGTTTAATAGGCAATATTAAGTCAGTTAAAATCTTTCATCAAAAAATAGACCATTAAAAAACTCAACAAAATGCAAAAACACAAACCATGAACAGATCAACAATAAATACATAAAACCATCTCAAATTTTGTTCAAAAGACCGCTTTCTTTTAGGAAGGTTAGCATCCCAGCCACGTCAAAGAAGCAATGGGTCCCAGAAAAGACGCCCCGCAGAGCCCGCTGGGGGGGCCATCTCTCTGGCAACGAAGGGAAAAGTCGTCCCTCCGAGATTCCCCAGCAATGGGCACTCCACAAATATATGGAGGACAGACACTTGCACCCCACACAGAATGCACACAGGTGGGGGCAGCCCACTCATCAAATGCTCATGGGCGAGCCGGCAACGGCCCATCCTCAGACGGACAAGCGCAACCTCCATTTTACGATGTCTAGTTGTACGTGGCCATGGGTGAACGGAGGGTTTTATGGAGTGGAGCTTGGTGGGAGGGAGCTCACTCCACCTCTTCTGCCATAGGCCGACCACGTATTCATTGATCAGAGGATAGGTATCGCAGAGTGGGACTGGGGCCATTGGAGCTGTCCCCAGTGATGCTGCTTCTTTGGCTGCAGCATCTGCCCCCTCATTGCCTGGGACGCCCACGTGACCCGGCACCCAGCAAAAGGACATCTCGCGGATGGGCGACAGTCGCAGGAGCCACCGCCGGATCCAGGAAACCAACGGATGGCTCGAACCAACACCACCCAACATTTGAAGCGAACTAAGGGAGTCTGCAAAGATAGTATGAGAACCAGATGGCCTGCCAGCTATGATAGTCAGTGCCGCCATCATAGCAACGAGTTCCGCTGTGAATGCGGAAGCTGCGTTTGGCAGGCGGACCAATGCTGTCTCAGATGGAAAGACAGCAGCTGCTCCAACCTGTCCGGTGACTTGGACCCATCGGTGAACACAAAAGTGCTATGCCGATGTTGAGAGGAGTGGTCGCCATACATGGCTCTCAATACTACAGGCAGGTGGTGATCCTTGGGCCTATCAGCTAGTTCCTTACATACCATTACAGGTGGTATGAGCCACGGGGGGGTCTTTGGCAGGGTAAAGGGAATCACTGAGAACTCCCCTAGTTGCGCAGTGTGCTCGGCCATACGCAGAGCAAAGGGGCGAGCCAGAGATGGAGACCCATCGTATGAGGCCACTGTCCGTGTATTGAACATGCACTCACACACCGGCGTCTGCGGCAGTTGCTCAAGTCTAAGGAGATAGTTCAAATCAGACTCGAGCCCGTGATAGGGAAGGGGGAGAACCCCGCTCTCTGCGCAGAGGCTCCACACCGGGGAGGACTCAAAGGCTCCAGAAGCCAGGCGCACACCCCGGTCACGCACAGTACTCAGTTTTTAGAGAATGGACGGCGAGGCAGAGGAGCACACCTGTGATCCACAGTCCAGCCCTGATTGGACCAATGCCAGACACAGGAGCCACAGGGCACGTCGATCACTTCCCCAAGAAGTGTGAGACAACAGTTTCATTATGTCCATTCTCTTTAAACAAGACCTTTTCAAGGCGTCCACATGGTGCCGGAAGGAAAGCCTTGAATCAAATATGACCCCCAGATATTTGAAATGGGGCTCAAAATCTATAGGCACACCATATAGAGACAAATGGGGGGGGGTCCCATGTCACTAACTTATGCCCATAAAAGTGAACAGCCTTGGTCTTTACTGCGGAAAAGCGGAAACCCTTGGAGGAAGCATTTTCAGCTACAGTGCTTATAGCTCGCTGTAGATTACGGACGATAAATGGGAGTCTGGGCGAAGAACAAATGAGCGCCAGATCATCCACATATAACGTCGACGAAATCTCGGGAGGGAGATTTCTAACAATGCTATTAATGGCCACAGAGAAACAGGTGACACTGAGGACACTTCCCTGTGGCACACCCTCAACTTGGTCCACGGGCTCCGATAAGGTGCCTCCAACCCTTACGCGTGGGGGCGATGGGGAATATCGCGCAACTCATAGCCTATGTTCCCTAAATGTTGGCACACCACCTTCACGTGGTGCCCCTGTTTTTTAACTGAGCGTGTGCCCAACGTCCGAACACCAGGCGGGATATCCTGGTTTGGGTATCTAAGGGTACCCACCAACCTTTTGGGGCAGTTGTGTGTTTGGACACCAGCACACTTCTGGCCCATATGGTTGTCTTTGCTGTGGCCCTGCAGTTAGTGAATGGCATCACAAGGGCTAGGTGACCTCACACCAACATAAAAGGTGGGTGAGGGGAACCCCATGAGGCGGTTTGATGACCAAACACTGGCATCACTCCGGCATCCCCAAATTACCTTGTGGGGCGACTGTGTGTCTGAACCCTAGCGCACTTTCGGCCCACTTGGTCCTAGTCAGTATGTGTACTCTGTACGAGTCGACGGATGTACCCACTGGGGGGCATCGTCCGCAGGACCGTGCCACGGAGGTAGGTTTGGTTGCCTGGGTCGTTGTTTTGCTTTCGGGAGGTCTTTGCACCGCAGTACAGTAAAACTCCGTTATGCGGCTCCGCTGTTTTTGAAACAACAGTGGGAGTCGGGGGGCGGGCTACCCTGTCTGGACTGTATGGGCGCTCTCCGGACTTACGATGGCGATTTGGTACATGCCCTCGGCTCCAGAGACACCACTTATAAAAATCAAAATTTTATGGGTAAACTTTCAAAAAACTCATCCCAGAGACCGCCGGCCTCTGGTCACCGTGAAAAAAGCAGAGATCTTCGTCGCTTGGATCCTTTTGGGTCAGAAGTAGATGAAGAACTGGATTATGACCGCTTTATAGTACTCAAATCCAGCAACGAACGTTGTCCTCTTAACAAAGCTGACATCTTTGATGTCTTTGACTACTTCGTAAACAAGTGTGGCGAACCTGCTCAAATGTGGCCGCGCAATGATGGCGCATTGATTGTCGAGGCCAAGTCTAATGAGCAGCAAAAGAGAATTCAATCTCTTGAAAAGTTAGCCTCAGTGAGTGTATCATCCGCGTCTCACCCGACATTTAATACCTCCAAAGGTGTTATTCGATCGAGTGAACTCATTGAGTATGATATCGACAGGTTGGTGACAAAACTTGCCAATCAGAAAGTAACGAGTGCACATCGCATTTCTAGGTTTGTGAATGGCGCTAGGGTCCCTACCGCCACCATAATCCTAACTTTCAACAGATTGGAACCGCCCAAGTACGTCAAGGCTGGCTACCTTAACATCCCAGTCAAGCCTTACGTCGAAAACCCCCGGCGGTGCTTCCATTGCCAACGCTTTGGCCATGTAAGCAAGTTTTGTAAAAGTGAAAGGATTTGTGTAAACTGCTCAGCAGAATTTCACGGAACACCCTGTTCCAAACAGCCGTGCTGCCCCAATTGTGGCGGAGACCACTCTGCCACATCACAGCAATGCACTTTCTTCCTCTACGAGAGAGAGGTCATTGCTGTTCGAAATAAAAACAGGGTGAGCTATAAAGAGGCTAGACGAAGAGTTAGAGAGACTTACGTTCAGCCTGGCGTGAGCTTCGCGGATGCTCTGCGCACCGCCACGCCAAAGAAGGGGAGAAGCCAGAGACCATCTACAGGCTCTCCTGAACAAACAAGAAGTCCTCCACAACCGAAACCCAGGTCTCCGCGCAGAGATGTGCCTCAACAGGTAAGGGGTTCTCCACACCCTAAACCCGCATCTCCACGCACACCTGAAAAGGTTAAGAGCCCCCCTCGACCGAAACCACGATCAATCGGTAGAGAAAACTCTTCACCCAAATCTAGCCTAGCTTCTGATGGCACAAAGAAGAGGAACCTTCCATCCTCTCCCGATTCACCAAGAGTGGCTAAACACTTTGCCACCGCTCCACAAGACGTGGATGTGAATCGGATTGGGCCGCAGGTGGTGTCTATTCCAGCTCTGGACATCCATCCTGCCCCAAAAGAACAGAGAACTACAGCCCCAAAGCGAGTAGTCAGCAACCTACCCCTTGCTGATACTGCTTTGGAACTCCTTCGAGCCCTAAGTGAGAAGGAATCAACCTGTACCCCATCACAGGAAACAGCTGTAGTAGAGGCTGCCCCCTTATCCAAGGAGGAGCCGAACCAACCATCAGATTCCAAGAATCCTTCGCCAGCCGAACAATCGCTGCCACCATCACCAGCCAAGTCGATGTCATCAGCTCACGAAATGACTGATGGAGATGCTCCCACATCTGCTTCTCCAGTCAAGACGGTCATTTCGTATAGCCAGCTAACAAAATTGCCACGTCTAAAAGAAAAGCCGAGAGCTAAATTAACGCTCCCGATGCCTCCAGAGTCATACCCAAAACCGGTAATTGGTATGACCAAAACTACCCCTACGGGTAGTATAAAACGAAAACCTCCTACCCCTAAGGGTAGGATGATTGTCTTAAAGAGGTAAGGATGTATCCAATAATTCATTGGAACATCCAAGGTCTCTTCCCCAAGTGGGAAGAACTCAAGCTCCTGTTTAAAGACTACAATCCTGATTGTATAGCTTTACAGGAAACTTGCTTGGGTACTCGTAGTGTACCCAATATTCCTGGTTTTGTGGGATACTATAAGAACCCTATAGAACCAATCCATGGTTCTGCTGTGCTCATCAACAGCAGGGTTCCCCACAACCAGATCGACCTTGCGACAGACCTGCAGGCGGTCGCTGTCCGCCTGTTCTCCCATCGCCACTATACGGTCTGCTCGCTTTACCTCCCTCCTAGTTAGGAAAAAGACACAGCCTCTCTAGCTAGAAAAGTAGTAGAGGTAATTAAACAGCTCCCTCCCCCCTTTCTATTGATTGGGGATTTTAATGCTCGACACCCCCTTTGGGGGGACCATGATAAGAACCCTAGGGGAAACATGATTGAGAAATTTCTGGGCGAAAATGATGTCTGCCTTCTAAACGATGGCAGTCATACATCATTTCACATCCAGACGAGCAGCTCTACATGCGTGGACTTGTCCCTCTGTTCACCAAGCTGTAGAGCTGATTTTGACTGGGCAGTGGATCCTGACTTGCGAGGCAGCGATCACTTCCCCATTATTATAGCGCCATGTACAGGTGGCCCCCCCCCACCACCTAGTAAAAAATGGAATGCAAAAAAAGCAAACTGGCCTAAATTCAGGCACCTCTCGAGCCATGACGGGTCCTTCCCTCATGAAGATATTGACGTGGCTATCGATGACATCCTAGTCCACGTCAATAAAGCGGCTAACTCTTCCATCCCGCTCTCCGGCTCAACCGCTCGCGGACCACAAGTTCCCTGGTGGTCGGCTGAATGCTCGAGAGCCGTGACTGAATGTAAAATGGCTTGCCGACGTTACCATCGCTCCCCTACGATGGTAAATAAAATTGCTCGTAACAGAGCAAGGGCAGCACGGCGACGCATCCTTCGACAGGCTCGAAAGACCTCGTTGGAAGGTTACATCGCGTCCATAAGTTGGCAAACGCCTATAGACCAAGTTTGGAAAAGGGTCAAAAAGCTATTGGGCAAATCCAATGGCTTTACAGCTCCCAACATTGTCCAAGCTGGAGAATTGTTGGGGGACTTGTCCCATATTTCCAATGTCTTGGCCAGATCATTTGCTAGCATCTCAAGCCCAGATAATTATGAGATGCAATTCCAGTGCTTTAGGCTCCAACAGGAGCAGCAACCGCTCAACTTTATGGAGCCTAACATGGATAACGAGTCTTACAACCGACTCTTCTCTATCCATGAGCTCCATAATGCACTGAAGCACTGTAGATCCACTGCCCCCGGATTGGATGGCATTTCCTATGATATGATTAGGAATATGCATCCATCCCTTCTCTCTCATTTACTGGACATTTACAACTGGATTTGGATCAAGGGCCGCTTCCCTTCCATGTGGAGAGAGGCCATAGTCCTTCCATTCCGCAAACCAGGAAAGGACGGGACGGAGCCCACCCATTACCGCCCCATTGCTCTTACCAGTTGTCCATGTAAAGTGTTTGAGAGAATGGTCAATTTGAGACTGGTCTGGTTTTTGGAGACTCAAAATCTCATATCTCCTTCTCAATCAGGGTTCAGGAAAAAGCAGAGTACGACAGACCTGCTTGTCCGAATGGAGTCACTCGTAAGAGATGCTTTTTCAAAGAAGCAGCACGCCATCGCTGTCTTCTTTGATATTGAGAAAGCATACGATACCACCGGGAGGCGTGGTATCCTTAAACAACTCCATGATTGGGGCCTGCGGGGTTACCTCCCCAGGTTTGTCGAGCAATTTCTGATGCGACGCACACTACGCGTAAGGGTTGGAGGCACCTTATCGGAGCCCGTGGACCAAGTTGAGGGTGTGCCACAGGGAAGTGTCCTCAGTGTCACCTGCTTCTCTGTGGCCATTAATAGCATTGTTAGAAATCTCCCTCCCGAGATTTCGTCGACGCTATATGTGGATGATCTGGCGCTCATTTGTTCTTCGCCCAGACTCCCATTTATCGTCCGTAAGCTACAGCGAGCTATAAGCACTGTAGCTGAAAATGCTTCCTCCAAGGGTTTCCGCTTTTCCGCAGTAAAGACCAAGGCTGTTCACTTTTATGGGCATAAGTTAGTGACATGGGACCCCCCCCATTTGTCGCTATATGGTGTGCCTATAGATTTTGAGCCCCACTTCAAATATCTGGGGGTCATATTTGATTCAAGGCTTTCTTTCCGGCACCATGTGGACGCCTTGAAAAGGTCTTGTTTAAAGAGAATGGACATAATGAAACTGTTGTCTCACACTTCTTGGGGAAGTGATCGACGTACTCTGTGGCTCCTGTATCTAGCATTGGTCCAATCAAAGCTAGACTATGGATCACAGGTGTACTCCTCTGCCTCTCCATCCATTCTCGAAAAACTAAACACTGTGCGTAACCAGGGTGTGCGCCTGGCTTCTGGAGCCTTTAAGTCCTCCCCAGTGTGGAGCCTCTACGCAGAGAACGGGGTTCTCCCCCTTCCCTATCACAGGCTCAAGTCTAATTTAAACTACCTCCTTAGACTTGAGCAACTACCGCAGACGCCAGTGTATGAGTGCATGTTCAATACACGGACAGTGGCCTCATACGATAGATCTCCATCTCTGGCTCGCCCCTTTGCTCTGCGTATGGCCGAGCACACTGCGCAACTAAGGGAGTTCTCAGTGATTCCCTTTACCATGCCAAAGACCCCCCCGTGGCTCATACCACCTGTAATGGTATGTAGGGAACTAGCTGATAGGCCCAAGGATCACCATCTGCCTGTAGTATTGAGAGCCATGTATGGCGACCACTCCTCTCAACATCGGCATAGCACTTTTGTGTTCACCGATGGGTCCAAGTCACCGGACAGAGTTGGAGCAGCTGCTGTCTTTCCATCTGAGACAGCATTGGTCCGCCTGCCAAACGCAGCTTCCGCATTCACAGCGGAACTCGTTGCTATGATGGCGGCACTGACCATCATAGCTGGCAGGCCATCTGGTTCTCATACTATCTTTACAGACTCCCTTAGTTCGCTTCAAATGTTGGGTGATGTTGGTTCGAGCCATCCGTTGGTTTCCAAGATCCAGCGGTGGCTCCTACGACTATCGCCCACCCACGAGATATCCTTCTGCTGGGTGCCTAGTCACGTGGGCATCCCAGGCAATGAGAGGGCAGATGCTGCAGCCAAAGAAGCAGCATCACTGGGGACAGCTCCAGTGGCCCCAGTCCCACTCTGCGATGCCTATCCTCTGACCAATGAATACGTGGTTGGCCTATGGCAGAAGAGGTGGAGTGAGCTCCCTCCCACCAAGCTCCACTCCATAAAACCCTCCGTTCACCCATGGCCACGTACAACTAGACATCGTAAAATGGAGGTTGCGCTTGTCCGTCTGAGGATAGGCCATTGCCGGCTCACCCATGAGCATTTAATGAGTGGGCTGCCCCCACCTATGTGCATTCTGTGTGGGGTACAAATATCTGTCCTCCATATATTTGTAGAATGCCCATTGCTAAGGAATCTCAGAAGGACGACCTTTCCCTTCATTACCAGAGAGATGGCCCCCCAGCAGGCTCTGCGGGGCATCTTTTCTGAGACCCATTGCTTCTTTAACGTGACTAGGATACTAACCTTCCTAAAAGAAAGCAATCTTTTAAACAAAATTTAAAATAGTTTTATATATTTATTGTTGATCTATTCATAGTTTATGTTTTTACATTTTGTTGAATTTTTTAATAGTCTATTTTTTGTTAAAAGATTTTAACTGACTTAATATTGCCTATTAAACTAATTTTGGTCCCAAGGACATTTCTGCTTTTTCATGTATTTTAATATGGCAATATTTTTAAAATAATAATTTTAAATTCACTGCCCATAAGTGAATTTGGCTGCGAGATAGTCCATCTGGGCTACGCAGCTTTTAAATTTTAAATGCACTATTCATTCATTCAACCCTTACGCGTAGTGTGCGTCGCATCAGAAATTGCTCGACAAACCTGGGGAGGTAACCCCGCAGGCCCCAATCATGGAGTTGTTTAAGGATACCACGCCTCCAGGTGGTATCGTATGCTTTCTCAATATCAAAAAAGACAGCGATGGCGTGCTGCTTCTTTGAAAAAGCATCTCTTACGAGTGACTCCATTCGGACAAGCAGGTCAGTCGTACTCTGCTTTTTCTTGAACCCTGATTGAGAAGGAGATATGAGATTTTGAGTCTCCAAAAACCAGACCAGTCTGAAATTGACCATTCTCTCAAACACTTTACATGGACAACTGGTAAGAGCAATGGGGCGGTAATGGGTGGGCTCCGTCCCGTCCTTTCCTGGTTTGCGGAATGGAAGGACTATGGCCTCTCTCCACATGGAAGGGAAGCGGCCCTTGATCCAAATCCAGTTGTAAATGTCCAGTAAATGAGAGAGAAGGGATGGATGCATATTCCTAATCATATCATAGGAAATGCCATCCGATCCGGGGGCAGTGGATCTACAGTGCTTCAGTGCATTATGGAGCTCATGGATAGAGAAGAGTCGGTTTTAAGACTCGTTATCCATGTTAGGCTCCATAAAGTTGAGTGGTTGCTGCTCCTGTTGGAGCCTAAAGCACTGGAATTGCATCTCATAATTATCTGGGCTTGAGATGCTAGCAAATGATCTGGCCAAGACATTGGAAATATGGGACAAGTCCCCCAACAATTCTCCAGCTTGGACAATGTTGGGAGCTGTAAAGCCATTGGATTTGCCCAATAGCTTTTTGACCCTTTTCCACACTTTGTATATAGGCGTTTGCCAACTTATGGACGCGATGTAACCTTCCAACGAGGTCTTTCGAGCCTGACGAAGGATGCGTCGCCGTGCTGCCCTTGCTCTGTTACGAGCAATTTTATTTACCATCGTAGGGGAGCGATGGTAACGTCAGCAAGCCATTTTACATTCAGTCACGGCTCTCGAGCATTGAGCCGACCACCAGGGAACTTGTGGTCCGCGAGCGGTTGAGCCGGAGAGCGGGATGGAAGAGTTAGCCGCTTTATTGACGTGGACTAGGAGGTCATCGATAGCCACGTCAATATCTTCATGAGGGAAGGACCCGTCATGGCTCGAGAGGTGCCTGAATTTAGGCCAGTTTGCTTTTTTTGCATTCCATTTTTTACTAGGTGGTGGAGGGGGGCCACCTGTACATGGCGCTATAATAATGGGGAAGTGATCGCTGCCTCGCAAGTCAGGATCCACTGCCCAGTCAAAATCAGCTCTACAGCTTGGTGAACAGAGGGACAAGTCCACGCATGTAGATCTGCTCGTCTGGATGTGAAATGATGTATGGCTGCCATCGTTTAGGAGGCAGACATCATTTTCGCCCAGAAATTTCTCAATTATGTTTCCCCTAGGGTTCTTATCATGGTCGAGCATTAAAATCCCCAATCAATAGAAAGGGGGGAGGGAGCTGTTTAATTACCTCTACTAGTTTTCTAGCTAGAGAGGCTGTGTCTTTTTCCTCACTAGGAGGGAGGTAAAGCGAGCAGACCGTATAGTGGCGATGGGAGAACAGGCGGACAGCGACCGCCTGCAGGTCTGTCGCAAGGTCGATCTGGTTGTGGGGAACCCTGCTGTTGATGAGCACAGCAGAACCATGGATTGGTTCTATAGGGTTCTTATAGTATCCCACAAAACCAGGAATATTGGGTACACTACGAGTACCCAAGCAAGTTTCCTGTAAAGCTATACAATCAGGATTGTAGTCTTTAAACAGGAGCTTGAGTTCTTCCTACTTGGGGAAGAGACCTTGGATGTTCCAATGAATTATTGGATACATCCTTACCTCTTTAAGACAATCATCCTACCCTTAGGGGTAGGAGGTTTTGGTTTTATACTACCCGTAGGGGTAGTTTTGGTCATACCAATTACCGGTTTTGGGTATGACTCTGAAGGCATCGGGAGCGTTAATTTAGCTCTCGGCTTTTCTTTTAAACGTGGCGATTTTGTTAGCTGGCTATACGAAATGACTGTCTTGACTGGAGAAGCAGATGTGGGAGCATCTCCATCAGTCATTTCGTGAGCCGATGACATCGACTTGGCTGGTGATGGTGGCAGCGATTGTTTGGCTGGCGAAGGATTCTTGGAATCTGATGGTTGGTTCAGCTCCTCCTTGGATAAGGGGGCAGCCTCTACTACAGCTGTTTCCTGTGATGGGGTACAGGTTGATTCCTTCTCACTTAGGGCTCGAAGGAGTTCCAAAGCAGTATCAGCAAGGGGTGGGTTGCTGACTACTCGCTTTGAAGCTGTAGTTCTCTGTTCTTTTGGGGCAGGATGGATGTCCAGAGCTGGAATAGACACCACCTGCGGCCCAATCCGATTCACATCCACGTCTTGTGGAGCGGTAGCAAAGTGTTTTGCCACTCTTGGTGAATCGGGAGAGGATGGAAGGTTCCTCTTCTTTGTGCCATCAGAAGCTAGGCTAGATTTTGGTAAAGAGTTTTCTCTACCGATTGATCGTGGTTTCGGTCGAGGGGGGCTCTTAACCTTTTCAGGTGTGCGTGGAGATGCGGGTTTAGGGTTAGGAGAACCCCTTACCTGTTGAGGCACATCTCTGCGCGGAGACCTGGGTTTTGGTTGTGGAGGACTTCTTGTTTGTTCAGGAGAGCCTGTAGATGGTCTCTGGCTTCTCCCCTTCTTTGGCGTGGCGGTGCGCAGAGCATCCGCGAAGCTCACGCCAGGCTGAACGTAAGTCTCCCTAACTCTTCGTCTAGCCTCTTTATAGCTCACCCTGTTTTTATTTCGAACAGCAATGACCTCTCTCTCGTAGAGGAAGAAGGTGCATTGCTGTGATGTGGCAGAGTGGTCTCCGCCACAATTGGGGCAGCACGGCTGTTTGGAACAGGGTATTCCGTTAAATTCTGCTGAGCAGTTTACACAAATCCTTTCACTTTTACAAAACTTGCTTACATGGCCAAAGCGTTGGCAATGGAAGCACCGCCGAGGGTTTTCGACGTAAGGCTTGACTGGGATGTTAAGGTAGCCAGCCTTGACGTACTTGGGCGGTTCCAATCTGTTGAAAGTTAGGATTATGGTGGCGGTAGGGACCCTAGCGCCATTCACAAACCTAGAAATGCGATGTGCACTCGTTACTTTCTGATTGGCAAGTTTTGTCACCAACCTGTCGATATCATACTCAATGAGTTCACCCGATCGAATAACACCTTTGGAGGTATTAAATGTCGGGTGAGACGCGGATGATACATTCACTGAGGCTAACTTTTCGAGAGATTGAATTCTCTTTTGCTGCTCATTAGACTTGGCCTCGACAATCAATGCGCCATCATTGCGCGGCCACATTTGAGCAGGTTCGCCACACTTGTTTACGAAGTCGTCAAAGACATCAAAGATGTCAGCTTTACTAAGAGGACAACGTTCTTTGCTGGATTTGAGTACAATAAAGCGGTCATAATCCAGTTCTTCGTCTACTTCTGATCCAAAAGGATCCAGGCGACGAAGATCTCTGCTGTTTTCACGGTGACCAGAGGCCGGCGGTCTCTGGGATGAGTTTTTTGAAAATTTACCCATATGATTTTTATTTTTATAAGTGGTGTCTCTGGAGCCGAGGGCATGTACCAAATCGCCATCGTGAGTCCGGAAAGTGCCCATACAGTCCAGACAGGGTAGCCCGCCCCCCGACTCCCACTGTTGTTTCAAAAACAGCGGAGCCGCATAACGGAGTTTTACTGGACTGCGGTGCAAAGACCTCCCGAAAGCAAAACAACGACCCAGGCAACCAAACCTACCTCCGTGGCACGGTCCTGCGGACGATGCCCCCCCAGTGGGTACATCCGTCGACTCGTACAGAGTACACATACTGACTAGGACCAAGTGGGCCGAAAGTGCGCTGGGGTTCAGACACACAGTCGCCCCACAAGGTTATTTGGGGATGCCGGAGTGATGCCAGTGTTTGGTCATCAAACCGCCTAATGGGGTTCCCCTCACCCACCTTTTATGTTGGTGTGAGGTCACCTAGCCCTTGTGATGCCATTCACTAACTGCAGGGCCACAGCAAAGACAACCATATGGGCCAGAAGTGTGCTGGTGTCCATACACACAACTGCCCCAGAAGGTTGGTGGGTACCCTTAGTCAGGTACCCAAACCAGGATATCCCGCCTGGTGTTCGGACGTTGGGCACACGCTCAGTTAAAAAACAGGGGCACCACGTGAAGGTGGTGTGCCAACATTTAGGGAACATAGGCTATGAGTTGCGCGATATTCCCCATCGCCCCCGGGAAAAAAGGGAGAGTGACATGATAGGAGTAGGCTTCTTTTTGTTTTTTTTTCTTTTTGTATAGGTGGGAGAGATAGGATAAAAGTAAAAAAAGGAGAATGATAGAGTAGAAAAAGGAAGGAATGACGCACTTAGTCTGGAATCTCGTTTTCGACCAAATCGACAAGGGAAACCCTACCAGGGGTACCCAGAAGAGGTACCCCCGCTGACATAGCTCGAAAAGTCAAAGGTACATACAAGCTCTCTTCCCGCGACAAGGGGGCGTCACCTCGCCCTCTAGTTTCTTTATGAGAGAGAGAGAGAGAGAGAGAGAGAGAGAGAGAGAGAGTGTTACAAGGAGTGACAATGAATGTAAGTACTTTAAGAGACCATTCGGTCTATCTCAATGGAAGTACCTATAATTATTTTCTAAATACTAACTATATACAATACTACAAATAAGAAATAGGATAGTAAAAATGAAGTCTCTCCCACCCGTTTCCGGGCCTAAAAAAGTGAAAATATATACCTGGCAGTGTTGAAAATAAACACATCCAGGAAATTTTAAATGAAAAGCTGGAAATACTAATATATACAAGAACAAATATCTGACTTATCGTAATAATCTTATTTTAGAACATGCACTTTTTTATTTTTCTTGGTGTTAATTTGCAATTATTTTTTTGTTCCATTCTTATCAAAAAAAAACACCCAAAAAACAACTTTCTACTATCTTATTGGACGCTGACATTCCAGATTGCATATGCAAAGCCAAAAGTCAATAAATTTAACGTTTTCCTTTTTGCACATATCTTTCAAACGTCGTTTAATCCCAATAGCTCGACTTAGATTTCCATAGTTCTCATATATTCTCGAGAGTACTCCAACAATAAATCCATTATCCGTTTTCTATTTAATTGTTTTTATCATTTCCGTGTAGTCTTTCATTATGCTTTCTGAAGCTTGGTAGTTGATTCCGTTAAAAAACGTCGTTGCTCTCAACATTCACTATAATTGGACACTTTTTGCTCTTTATCTCGCAGTTACTTATTTCCTCTGTTACGCTACGGTCTCCTTTCTTGAGAGAGAGAGAGAGTTACAAGGAGTTATAAGGAAAGAAAGTACCCTAGGAGACCTTACGGTCCATTCAAAGAGGGTACCTTTATGCTAGCAATCGAGTAGACACATGGCTGCTCAATTGTTTTAAGTCCCTAAACGGCCACTTTTCTGGACTTTGTCTAGTCTTGAATTGAACTGGTCAACAGATTCACTGTTGACACTTTCCACTGGAAGTGCGTTCCTCTTACCGAAAATACTGTAGGTGAAAAAATTTCCACACAGATTGGGATTGTAACGCTTCAGTTCAATTTTGAAGCCGTGATGCGCGTTCTGTTCTCACTCAGTGTGAAAATATCCCGGTAGTCAACATTGTCGAACCCTCGAAGTATTTTGAAAACTTCGATGAGCTGACCACGCAGTCTACGGGTTTCCAGTGAGAACAGATCTAATTCCCTTAGTCTAACCTCATAACTTTTATGTCGGATAGAGGGAATCAGTTTGGTTGCCCTAGCTTGTACGCGTTACAACCTTGCGATGTCTTTTGAAACGAAGGACTCCAAAATTGTACGGCATACTCCAGGTGCGGCCGAACCAGGGAGTTGTACAGACAAAGTACTATCTCCTTGTTACGGTATCCAAACTGGCGCTTTATGTAGCTTAACATCCTTTGGGCTTCCTTCTCTGCCTCGATGCACTGTTTCTAGAACTTGAGGTCGCTAGTCATAGTTACACCCAAGTCCTTCTCAGTGTCACTCGATACAAGAGCAGTACCCTTAAGGATATACTGAGATTGGGAGTTTCTTTGGCCGATATGCATCACTTTGCATTTCCCCACGTTAAAAGGCATTTGCCACGTGTCCGACCACTTCCCAATCTTCCCAAGATCTTCCTGCAGGCGGGCAGTATTTCCATCCTTTGCAGCAACGTTCATACCAAGCTTGGTTTTGTCGGCAAATTTGGAAATCTTGGCAACCGTGTCACCGTCCATGTCGTTGACGTAGATGATGAATAGTAGCGGTCCCAGTACAGAACCTTGAGGCACCCCGCTAGTTAGGGGCACCCACTCAGAAGACTGTCCCTTCACCCTTACCCGTTGCCGTCTGCAACTTAGCCAGTTCTCGATCCAGCCGGCTACTTTTCCGTCTATGCCCAGCACTCGCACTTTCCGGAGAAGGCGGCGGTGTGGTACCTTATCAAAGGCTTTCTGAAAGTCTAAGTAAACCACATCTTCCGCCTTGTCCCGATCGTGCTCACTGAAAACGAAGTGGAAGAATTCCGCATGGTTCGTCAGGCATGACCATTGCCTTCGGAAGCCGTGCTGGGAACTCTTCAGTAGCAGGTTTTACTCTAAATAGGACGTTATTTTCTCCACTATCATGCTTTCCATGAGTTTACCGACTATAGAAGTCAAACTGATGGGTCGGTAGTTTGACGGTTGGCTGGGGTCTCTTTTCTTGAAGATCGGGGTAACCTCCGCCTCACGCCAGTCTCTAGAAACGCATATGGTCCAGATTGACATGTTAAAGATAGCGCACAGATGTCATGCTAGTTCATCGCACACTTCCTTCAACACCTTGGATAGAAACCCGTCCGGTCCGGGGGACTTATTCGTCTTTAAGTCAGCGATCTTTTTCTTTATTTCTCCTTTGGTGAAGTCCAGTACCTTCGGCTTTTCCTCCGAGTAGGAATCCGTCAGCTGGGGAATGGGAGCACACTCTTTAGTAAACACTAAAGAGAAGTAGTCTTTGAGGAGGTTAGCATTTTCTGCATCTAAGTGCTTTAATGCCCTCTCCTCATTTCTCAAAGGGACAAACGTTCGATGGATTGGTTTACGGCTGTTCACATATATAAAAAACTCCTTGGGATTCTCCTTACTGAGTCTCACCACTCGGAGTTTCTCGGACCGCTTAGCCGCCCTTATGCTGGACTTCACTCTCCTGGCTAGCCTCCGGTATTTGTCAAAGTCGCCCGAGATCTTCGATTGCCGGTACACAGTTTGCTCCTCCCTAAGCAGTTGGCCGATTTCTCAATTAATCCACTTTGGTTGAACAGAAGACTGACGGGGACATTTAACAGGGATGAAACGTGATGGAAGACTCATGCATGAACTTATTTTTGAAACTGTTCTACGAGTCTTCAACAACATCGCACACTTCTAGCCTCGCGCCAGTCAGTCCAGCACGAAGACCTGCAAAGTCTGCTCTTTTCAAATCGAGTTTCCTCGATTTACTAGTTGCAGGCCCTGCCTTCGGGACTTTGACTACAAATATAATTAGTTCGGCTGATCACGAGGCCCTCGCTGGCGTCAGCTGGGAGGTGGTAAACCGGGTATTGGAGGAAAATAAGGACGCCCCATCTTCAAGACCCGCGAGAAGGAGGAAATCTCGAGCCTCCTTCAGCTTTTCCGCTTTCGGAGCAGCCTCTCGAGGGGGGCCTTTCTCCATCTTCACTCACGCCTACGGCTGTATTGGATTGTCTTTACGTTCGGTTGGGGACCGGCGCTTAGGGACGCGCGGGAGCAATCCTCCGGACTGACCGGCATCCAGCTCTTCAAGGCGGCCATTTATGGCCCGCGTGGCCAGACTACACGCACCCAGACCTTCGCCTCTACCAGAATGGGCCCTAGACCTCGAGGCCCATAACGTGGCCGCTCTTCGACAGGCCCAACTCGTCCTCGACGACGTGCTTGTTAACTGGCGCGAGAGCTTTGCCAGCCACGACCTCCCTCTCCTTCGCGCGCGCGCCGCGGCCGCGGCTCCTAGTGAATCTTTTACGGACGACTCTTCTTTTCCGGACAACAACTCGTTCCCCCCTTCTTATCCCGGTTCTGCAGGTCCTGAGCCGGAACTCGTCGTGCTGTCATCATCTTCTTCTTATTCCTCTTCGAGATCAATTTACAATCCCGACGTCCCCGTCCCTGAAGCCTTACGGCAATTATGGATCCGTCCTCCCGTAAGCCCTATTTCGGCTAAGCACCGCCAGTGCGACCCGTCCACTACTCTAGACGTGGCTACACCTGGAACCCTTGATGACTTGCCACCTGTCAATAACATCATCAAGTAATGCCAGAAGGATGGCATCCGTTTCTTCTTCAAAAAGGGCTATCATTGCTGGCATTCGACCAATGCTTCCCTTCTCCCGGCTATCCTCCACTTGGTTCAACACGGCATACTTGAGGAGTCCCAGGAAGTCACACGTTGTCACCAGGTCTTCATCGTTCCTAAACACAATGGGGCTGGTCGCCTCATTTACGACAAAGGGTTCTACGATCCTCCTTCTTTTTGCCTGCCTAGCCTGAACAAGGTTCTGGGCAATACTCCTAAAGGAACCCACGCCATACGATTGGACCTTAAAGACGCCTTTTATCATGTGCCTCTGCATGCCAAGGCTCGTCATTTCTTTGGCATTCGCTGCAATTCACGCTCCTTCCGCTTCACCAGGATCCCCATGGGATTCGGCGGCAGCCCTTACGTTTTGCAGGGCTTCCTGGGCGCGGGTCTGCGAGCCTGGGCCAGAGACTACAGTTGCGAGGCTTACACCTACTTGGATGATATATTGCTTCTGGGGCTTACACAGAACCTTAGACGCCTCCGCAACGATATCATCAATAGCTCCCTTAACGTCAACTTGCGTAAGAGCGTTCTTACCCCTTGCCTTCGCCTCAACTATCTTGGGGTACAAGTTGATCTCGGCCAGCACCGCGTGGCTATATCAGATAGCATGGCCCGCAAGATCAAAACGGCCCTGCACTTCGCCGCCGAGAACCTCATCCCCGCTCGGGGTTGGTCCCGCTTTGCGGGCTTCCTCAATTTTCTGATGCCTCTTTTCCACTTCCCGTTCCTCTGGGTGCAGAAGTGTTACTTGCAAAACATAAGGTTCCCAGGTGGTGGTTGGTGTCGTGCATTGGCCTCTCTGATCCACACTAGGTGGACTCACTGGAGGCGTCCTCATGCCTCCAGTACTATTATTTACTTCGATGCTAGTCCTTCCGGGATGGGCTGGCATTGCCTTGGAGAGAGTTTTGACCTCCCTGTACCTTTGGAGCCTAACATTTTCCTTAAGGAAACCTTGGCGGGAATGGTGGCCTTGACATGGTTTTCCTGGGCTCGGTTGAGGGGTGATAACTTGCCTGCCATTTACAACCTAAGAAGAGGAAAAGTGCCCCCAGATATTCTGCATTTCCTGTCAACTTCGGCTCTTCTCGGCTTCTCTAGGAGCTTCAGGTCATCCAGTCTCAACATTAGCTACATCAGATCCGCAAACAACCTCGCGGACCGTGCTTCGAGGGCCTTCCAGGCCCAAGAAACCTCTTGCCAGGGTGGCAGCTCCTATACCCTTCTGGTTATATAAGGAGCGGCCACCCGGGCGAAGCATGGTCGTTTAACATCGCTTCCTCGAGGTTCGGACGCCCGCCCACCCTTGTTGCCTTTGCGGTTTTGTTTTATATTGCTTTTCCTGACCAGATTCGTTTCCTCTCTTTGAACCTCTCCTGTGGTTCATCTGGCATTCTGCTTTATATAGTCTACCTTTCTGAAATTTTTTTGCTCTTTTAACCTCTCTCCTTGGTCTATGTATTTTCTACCTTTATGTCCTTTGGATCTTTTATTTGAGTTCTCTGATTTTCCACACGTGTGTAAGTATATCTCCATGTGTATATTTTATCTATGTGCATTTATGTATATTTAATTTTGTGAAATTTTTCGTATAAATTTATTTTTCTACTTTTATACTTTCATATATAATAATCATAAATAAAGCAAGGGTTGTCTTCCCGTGTCTGGGAGAGAGAGAGAGAGAGAGAGAGTTACATACATAGAGTTACATAGATACACAGATCACACGGGCCTTACGACCCAGACTAAGGTGATCTGGCCTTAAATCTACTGCCACTTACACATAGAATAGTAGAAGTAAAGGATAGAAAAGTTTTAGGGTCTCCCCACCCTCCACTTCCTCCGGCAAAAGCCGTACATGAAATAACTTGGCAAAAGCACCCCGCAGGTGTAAGAAGACAGTACCTGAATGAAATTTGCATTGAATAGTAATTAAATGAAATGAATATGAAAACCACTTACATACACCTGAAAGAGTTATATTTTTTTGTAATATTATTTTATTTTGTAGCTTATGCTAAACAATTCCAATATTTGTTAAGTGTTTGTCTAATCTCATTTTAAACGAGTCTATAGTTCTGCTGTCCACTACCTCGTTTGGCAAATTATTCCAATCATTAATAATCGAGTAAGTGAAGAAGTTTTTTATTACATCCATAGTGGCTCTTTTACCCTGAAGTTTTGAATCATGTCTACGGGGGGGGACACTCCCCTGTCAGTGTGAACAAGTTATTGGCATCAACGTTGTTAAATCCTTAAGTATTTTGAAGCACTCTATAAGCTGCCCTCTTAGTCTTCGTTTCCAGACGGAAAATAGATTGAGTTTTTTTAGCCTCTCGTAGTAAGGTTTGTTACGTACTGACGGGATAAGTTTTGTCGCTCTGTGTTGTACAGCTTCTAATTTATATATGTCTTTTATTAAGTAAGGGGCCCAGAACTGTACAGCGTATTCGAGATGGGGCCTGACAAATCTTTTATATAGTGGCATAATTATCTCCTCGCTTTTATAAGTAAAGTTTCTTTTTATAAATCCTAGTGCTGTGTTAGCTTTGCTTGCAGCAGCTGCGCATTGGTTTGATGTTTTTAAGTTTTCTGTAATTATTACTCCTAAATCTTTAACCTGCGGGGTTGTGTTTATTAAGCCGCCTTGCATTGTATAGTTGTATTTTTTGTTTTTTGTTCCGCACTGAAGGATTTGGCATTTGTCGATATTAAATGGCATTCGCCATTTCTCAGACCATTCGGTAATTTTATTTATATCAGCTTGCAGGCTAGCCCTGTCCTCTTCGCATAATACTGAGTTACCTATTTTCGTGTCATCTGCAAATTTAGATATGATATTATTTATTCCAACGTCTATGCCATTGATGTATATAGTAAATAAAATAGGCCCCAGGACTGATCCCTGGGGAACACCGCTGGTAACAGATACCCAGTCCGATTCCACGCCATTTATTATCACTCTCTGTTTCCTGTTTTTTAACCAGCTACTAATCCATCCGTATATATTACTGTTAATTCCTAGCGTACGCACTTTGTTCATGAGTTTCTGATGGGGAATTTCGTCAAATGCCTTTTTGAAATCTAGGTAAATTATATCTAATGATTTAGTATCGTTATATAGGTTGAAAAGGTTATGGTAAAAGTCAATTAGGTTTGTTAAGCACGATCTCTTAGACCTAAAACCATGTTGGCTATCTCGTATAAGGTTATTGTTTTCGAGGAACTCTACTAGCTTGTCTCTAATGATCGTTTCGAGCAACTTTCTAACTATTGAGGTTGAGCTTATGGGTCTGTAATTACTGGCCTGGTTTTTACATCTCTTCTTAAAGATAGGTGTGACGTTAGCTTCCCTCCAATCATTAGGGACGACCCCATGCTCGAGAGATTTGTTAAAAATGAGAGCAAGTGACTCTGCTAACTCATTATGGACATGTTTTAAGATTTTCGGGTAAAATTTATCAGGACCAGGAGTCTTGTACGAGTTCATTTTCTTTAATTTATCAATTACTAGTAACGGATTTACTTCCAGGCTCCTTAGTGATGGGTGTCTGACCTGTATAGACTCGTTGTTATCGTTATTAGTATATCCTAAGGTGAAGACTGAACTAAAAAACTCGTTTAAGATATTAGCCATACCCATATCATCTGAAATAATTTCACCCAACTGGGTTTTCAAGAGGCCAATCCCGCTTCTCATTTGCCTATTTCTATTGATATAAGTATAGAAGTGTTTGGGATTAGTGGTGCTTGCTTTCACTATCTCGATTTCGTATTGACGTTTCGTTGATCTTATGAGTGTTTTAACCTTTCTTCTGCTAGTGTTATATTGTTGGTTAACTTGATAGCTTCTATTGTGTTTTAATAATGTGTGGAGACGGTTTCTATTTCTAATTGCTCGTTTGATGTCATTATTAAACCACGGTGGCTTGCCTCTATTCGCGTTAATATTCCTTGTCTTAAGAAGAACATCGTTTTCTTGAGCTATACAAAATAGTTCTTTAAATTTTATTCCAAAGTT
The DNA here is from genome assembly GCA_963969495.1 of Ceratothoa steindachneri. Lineage (NCBI taxonomy): Eukaryota > Metazoa > Arthropoda > Malacostraca > Isopoda > Cymothoidae > Ceratothoa > Ceratothoa steindachneri. The sequence continues at coordinate 120,748,171 of OZ018317.1, forward strand.
GATTTACATCTTCTATTTCTATCAGCTGCTCGTGAATATTTCCCAGGGCTTCTCTGAGGCCCTCTAAGTTAGCTTTACTGTAGTCTGGTACTTTTGAATAGTTATTGGTAGTTGAATACCTGGCATTTAGATCAAAGCGGATTAGTTTATGGTCACATGTACCTAATGTTCCGCTACGGCCAGAGTTGATATTAAATTTTCCTGGATGCAATAACTAGGTCTAGTATATTATTTCCTCTGGTTGGCTCCCTTACGCATTGGTGTAAATAATTAGTATCGATGAAATTTGTCCTTAATTTTTCTTGTTAGCTAGTCCCTATATTCAAGTCCCAGCAGATTTTAGGTAAATTAAAATCTCCCAGTAATAGCGTTTGTTCCTCGTGTAATGTTTCTTGCAAGATTCTATATATTTCCAGGTCCTCATTAACGGTAGAATTTGGGCGATGGTAAACAGTGCTTATGTTTATTTTAAAATCTCGTAAATGTAGTTTAACACAGATCAGCTCGACTTCATTATTTGTAAGTTCAACCTCAGAGAGAGAGAGAGAGAGAGAGAGAGAGAGAGAGAGAGAGAGAGAGAGAGAGAGAGAGAGAGAGAGGAGAGAGAGAGAGAGAGAGAGAGAGAGAGAGAGAGAGAGAGAGAGAGAGAGAGAGAGAGAGAGAGAGAGAGAGAGAGAGAGAGAGAGTCACAAGGAGTCACAAGGAGTCACAAGGAAAAGAAGTACCCTAGAAGACCTTACGGTCCATACGAGAGGGTACTTGTTACGAGTCAGGGACTCGTGAGCCTGTCAGCGAACCAGGACTTTATCCAGGCGCCTTTTGAAACTGCTCCACAGAGTCGCTGTTCACGACTTCTGGCGGAAGCGCGTTCCACTCGTTGCAGATACTGTAACTGAAGAAGTTCCCGCATCTGTCCCGGTGATAACGCGGCAGCTCAATTTTGTAGCCGTGGTTTCTCGTTACGCCCTCGCTTAGTTGGAACATGTCCCCGTTGCTTACGTGGTCAATACCTCGGAGGATTTTGAAGACCTCGATTAATTGACCGCGCCGTCTTCGGGTTTCCAGTGAGAAGAGGTTTAGTTCTTCTAGGCGGGCTTCGTAACTTTTGTGCCTGATCGAGGGGATCAGTTTGGTCGCCTGGCTTGTACTCGCTCCAGTCGGGCGATGTCCTTCCGAAGGGATGGACTCCAAAACTGGACTGCGTACTCCAGGTGAGGTCGGACCAGGGAATTAAAGAGAGTGAGAACGATTTCCCTGTTCCGATACCCAAACTGTCGCTTGATATACCCCAAGATTCTCTGGGCTTTCTTCTCCGCCTCGATGCACTGCTTGGAAAACTTGAGGTCGCTGGTGATCACGACTCCCAAGTCTTTTCCCATGTCTGTGCTCTCGAGCGCCGAGTTTTGAGGCTGTAGACGGCTTGGGGATTTCTGTGGCCGATGTGCATCACCTTGCACTTTTCGACATTGAACGGCATTTGCCATTTGTCTGACCACTCCCCGAGTTTCCTCAAGTCGGCTTGGAGTCTCTCGACGTTTCCGCGTCTGCCACGTTCATACCTAGTTTGGTATTCGTCGGCAAATTTGGAAATCCTCGCAGTTATGCCATCATCTATGTCGTTTACATATATGATGAAGA